>JAHKNZ010000080.1:0-55143 GCA_019054715.1 Fusarium sp. S19/10 | reverse complement strand
ATATACCTAGAAAACTTAGTACTTAATATAATATTAGTACTAATAATAATTAACTATATTACTCTTAGTATACCCTCTTATCCTAAATTTATTAATAACCTATATTAGATATAGTTTATCTTTATATTTATTACTTTTATAACTAAGTTATCTATTAGTATAATAAACAGAATAACTATAATACTTATACCTATATTCTATATTATTACTAGTAATATAAATAGTATACTCTTACTAGCTCCTATTAGTAGTATATTAATTGCTATATAATCTATTTTAAGCCTTATAATTAATTATATACTCTTAGCTTACTTATTAGATTACTAAGTTACCTTTAGTCTAAGTAGTCTTTATAGCCTATTTATTATCTTATTTTTTAGCTTTTTCTTTTTTTTCTTCTTTTCTTTTTCCTCTTTTTTTTTCTTTATTTTCTTTCTCTTCTAAGCTAGTTTCTCCTCTTAAGTAGTCTTTCTTTACTTACTACTCTTAGCTATCTAGGTTAGACTATTAATTAACTACTATTACTGCTACTTACTAGTCTTCTAGCTATCCTACTTGTATTTTAGTACCTTTACTCCCTTCCCTTCTTTTATACTATTGCTTTCCTTTAAAAACTAATACTATAGCTTGCTAATCTCCTTAAACATTACAATTATCTCTAGCTATAGTTTACCTAGGAAGCTAATATAGATAGTATAGTACTACCTTGCAATATATATTTTATATATTAACTATAAGTCCTATATAATATTCTAGCTTCCTTTATAGTTAACTAGCTTACCTATAATCTAGTTAATCTTAATATTATTATTTTTATCTTTATTATCTATCTTACCTTTTAGCTACTTTATTATAAGCCCATAAATCCTTTATTCTATTTTAATTATAACTACCTAGTACTATTTTACCCTTAACCTAACCTCTATCCTAGCTTATATAATATAGCTAAACTACCTACTAAGCTAGTTAGTCTCTTATACTAATAAGTAGCTATCCCTCTATATATACTCTAGCTACTCCTTATATAGCTTAGCAAGTTAATATTTCTATTATAGTACTCTCTTTATTAGAAGTAGCTATATAATATATACTATAATTATCTACTTAATCTAGTTAGAGATAAATTATACTATCTTCTAACTATTATTACAGATTACCTTTATCTTATCTTAATTAGTTATAATTATAACTTGCCTATTTAGTATAAATATATTCTATATTAGCTACTATAAATTACAGTACTATAGCGTTATAATTTCTAGCCCTCTTCCTAGAAGCCTACCCTAAGTATAAATAAGTATAAGTAGTATCTTTTACAGTAGCTTTAAGTCTTAGAGCTACCTCTTAATATACTATTGCTTAAATTAGACCCTTGTAGTATTTTATATTAATAATTCTATTAGCTATATTACCTTTTCTAGCCTAGCCTTTAGCTACTTATTCTTTAGGTTACTTATAAATAACTAACCTACCCTAAGCTATATTATATTATTAATAATTTACCTTATATTAATCTTCTTACTAACTAGCTACTATAATTCCCTAAATAGCTTATCTAGTAGCTTCTCTACCTTAGTAACCTTATTATATAGTATATAGGTAAAATCCTTAATACTAATATACTTACCTATGTAAAATAAGCTTTCTCTATTCTTAGACTACTATACTAATAGTTACCCTCCTATCTTTTACTAATACCCTTTCCTATATACTATCTATCTAATAATTATACTTATAATAGTATAAGTACCTATATATATCTACAATATATACTACTTTTTAAATACTAGTATAGCCTTAACCCTAACTTTATTTTAATCTAGTAGCTTATTCTTAAATATAGCCTTTAAAAAGAATAGCTAGGCTTACTATACTATAGTAGCTAGTAGACCTATATAAAGATATAGCTTAATATAGCCTATTAAGTATAGCTTAATACTAAGCGCTATATAGAAATATAGTAGTAAATTTATATATATATTTCTACTAATATAAGTTTTAATTAAAGCTATAATAAACTAGAATATAGCTTAATTAAGTATATCTTACTGTAGGCTAGTTATCTCTTTACTATATTACTCCCCTTTATTATTACTACTATTATTATCTTAATATTTGTCTCTATCTCTATCTTCTTCTTTATCTTAATCCTTTTTCTTACCTTTTATCTCTTTACTACTATAGAATCTACTATTATAACTACTAAGAACCTAATCTACCTTAAGCTTTTCTATAAGATTATCTAGTAAGCTCTACTGCTTATTAGTAAAGTAAATAGCCTAGTATTTAGATACTTCCTTTTACTTAATATAGTATACCTTCTAGTAAAAGCTTAAGTAATAGTAACTAATAGACCTATACTTACTTATTAATTTTTCCTTACCTTTACAGTTAAATAGTATACTACTTAGGATTACTAATAAGATACTATTAAGCTATTGTAATATCTTAGTTAGTATACTATAAAGCTATTAGTAGTAATACTCTACCTTGCAATTAAAGCTTTATCTAAGCTAGCTAAGTAATAGTTTCTTATAAACTGCTTTATTATCTTCTTACCTCTTAGCTAATTTACCTATTACTACCCTTACCTATAGCTATTAAGCTATATTATAAATACTAATTAAGTCCTAGGAGCTAAAGTATTATACCTAGCCTAGCCTCTTAACCTATAGTAAATTATAGTTAATTCCTTTTTTTAAGTTACCTTTCTATAGTTATATAGTATCCTTCTCTTTTAATTAACCCTAGCTTATAGTAATTACTTTATCTATAGTACTTTAATTTATAGTATTAGCTATATTAGCTAGGCTATTACTTTTACTATTATTTCTAATAATCTAGTAGTATATATAGTGTTCTCCTATCTATATCTATAGTTATACCTTAGTCTATTGCTCCTCTGCTTTTCTATACTTTACCTCTCTTTAGTAGTAAATAGTATTATCTTATGTAATAGTAAGATATTAGTATATATTATAGCTATACTCTGTTAAGATAGTAAGATATTTAATTACCTAACTGTTATCTTTAGGTATTTTAGTAAGCATTAGGTTTACTAGTTTAAGTATACTATAGTAGTCTTTAATATCCTTAAGTACTTAGCCCTTAAGTTAATACTACTATTAGAAATATAGCTTAATACTACTACTAGGTTAGATAGCTACTTAATAGAGCTAGTAGATTAGTATTTAATAGTCCTAATTAAGCTATATAATATTCTCTATTACTTAAAGTCCCCTTTTATCTATATTATATTAACCCTAAGTATAGGTCTAGGGTAACTTTTACCTAATTAGCTACTTATCTTAGTATATAATAATTAAGTAAGAAAGTTTAAGTAAGATTAGTATACTTAATAAGCAAGTAACCTAGATAAGCAAGTAACCTAAAAATCCCTTATCCTATAATATTTCTATTTATTTAGATACTTCTTAATAACCAAGTATACCTTAATTATTAAATAAAGCTAGAATTCTTCTTACCCTTTAGGCCCTTTAAAATAACCTAAATTTAAGTACTTAATAGGTAGTAACTATCTATAATATCTACTATTATACCTTATAATACTATTATAATAGCATTTAATTATAATATAATTTTATCCTAAACTTATAGAAACTATTTAATCTAGAAGAGTAAATAATAGTCTAATTTATCCTTAATTTAGATTTATAAGGATTTCCCTTATAACTATATTTTATTAAAGAAATAGCTAATTCTTTACTTACTAACTGTAATATACTACCTATTAGTAAGTACTAGGCTTATAACTTTATTAAATAATAACTAAAGCTAAAGATATATATCTTTTAAAGATATAACTATTAAAGAGCTAAATATAAAGATCTAAATATTATTTATAGCTAGTTTAGGCTTATATAGAATATAATTATAAAGTATAGTATTTAACTAAATAATATCTAGAACTTTAATAAGATAGGCTTTATAATAGGCCTTATATAGTCTAGAATAGTTATTATAGGCTTAGAAAGGTAAGAAAGGCTAAAATTAGTATAGCTAGGAAACCATAAATAGATTACTATAATTCTAGTAATAAATACTAAAGGTTAATTAATCCTACTATTTATTATTAGTTTAGGCTAATATTATCTTATAAATTAGTACTAAGAAAGTAATCTCTCTAGTAATTAGGTTATTATAATAAGCTAAAATAGATAAATAAATAATAAGCTAGGTCTTAAGTAGCTAAAATACTTTAATTAATTAATAGCTAAGTAATTAGTTAATCTCTATTATCTTTTAATCCTTAATAGTTATAAAAGTTATTACTCTATTAACTTTAAGAGATACTATTAGGATTATAAGATTATTACGCTTTATATACCTACCTATATATTCTACTTACTTTAGCCTCTTAATATTAGTGTGACGGTTGGGTTTTCCAAGGGATAAACTAGTCCGTTCTAAGTTTATATTGGCAGAGTCGTAGGGCGTTGTACTAAGCAGTTGGCAAAGTGTCACGTTTCTTAATAGTAAATAGAGCGGGTTAGGCGTATTTAGGTAAAGATATCTTATTAATAGCTATTAAGCTAAGTGTACTAACTAATGCTAAATAAATGTATATATACTTAGGTAGATGTAATAGACCGATGTAATATCTATTTAGGACTAATGTGCAACGTCGTCAGTCCTAGACCGTGGTGTTAGTCTAGGGTGGACCGATGGGCTAGACCGTCAGTCCAGTGTTATTGTATTTAATTAGTAAAAAATATAGGTCCTACGTGATATAACCGCCTAGGATTATAACACGATCTCTCCTCTCCCAGGGTCTTATCCTCAAGGCCTATTTTTATCCGACCAACACTGTTCTTCGTCCTAGTAAGTCAAACTTAGACTTGTAAATATTCCGCTAATCATCATGTCTAGTTATATCACTAAACCCAAGTATTCCAAATCTAAGGAATCTTCCAAATTATCCGAATATATCGCAACTTTCAGTAATTGCGTTATACCTTGTTCTTATTGCTTCTGCCTTAAGCTGCCTTATATTGCCAAGAGCAACCAGTCTTCTCGTTGCAGTAGCTGTGTTAAAGCTAAGGTTATTTATGACGGTTCTGGTGTCGCATTATACCGTATGGTTTTTCTATCTTCTTCCTTCGTCTCATTGCTAATCATTATTCATAGTGCAAAAGAATATAAAAGAGCGTAAAAAATTGGAAAAAGATAAACAGGAGGCAGAGGAGGCTCTCAAGGAGGCCATAGCTTGTCTTGCTTATGTTCGAAAAATAAAGCGTTAGTTAAAACAGCGTAGTAATGAATTGTTTGCCCGTAGGATGCATTCCCTGGAGAAATCTTCTGATCCAGTGCTTACTCAAGCTAAGTCTTCAACTGTTATAGATGCTTAGTCGCAAGGTACTATTAACTTAATTAATTAGGGCTCTGTCTTTAGCAATATTCCTTTCGACGAGGGGATGCTTGTAGCTAATAGAAGTTCTTTAGAAGTCGTTAGGCACTAATAAGGTATTTTAGTGGTTCCCATGTGTTTTCGCTTTCTGGGTAGTTCTTCCATTTAATTAGATACATCGTTTATCCATTAACTTTCTTCATGTCTCTGATTTCTTCCGCTTCGTAGAGTTCAGGTCCGTCGATTTCTTCAGGTTCATTACCTGTCTTAACGTAGATCGTATTAGCGGCTAACTCAAGGTACGAAATATAGTAGACTAGGTATAGTCTGACTTTAGGTAGTAGGTCTAGTTCGTAGACGTCCTTCTTAACTTATTTTTTAATTTTGTATAGGCTAATATACTTGTAGTCAAGCTTGTGTAATAGTTATCTTATCTTAATGTTCTTTGTGGATAGGTAGACTATATCCCCCTCCTTAAAGGTTAATCCCTTAACCTTCTTTTTGTCGTAGTATCAGCGCATTTTGTTTCTAACTTCTTTAAGTTATTTCCTTATTTCCTTGTGTAGGTTTTTAAGATCATCTGATTTAAGTATGGCAGCGGGGTTAATGCTTTTTGGGTCTTGTTTATTGTAATAGGTATCAGGGGTAAATCCAAAATTAGCGTAGGCTAGAGTTATCTTTGTGCTTTTATTATATGCTGTATTGTAGGTAAACTGGGCAATAGGTAACTTTTCAACCTAATTATTCTGTTCATAGTTAATATAGCAATATAGATATTGTTCCAGTACTTGATTTATTCTTTCAGTTTGTCCATCCGTCTAGGGCCTAAATGCCGTAGATAGTCAGTAGTTTAAACTAATAAGTGCCGTAAATACTTGCCAAAACTTACTAGCAAATATAGGTCCTCTATCCGTAAGGATTTCCAATAGTACTCCGTAGTCTTAGAATATTTAGTTATAGAGAATATAAGCCATTTAGTCTACATCTATTACTTTCTAGTAAGGGATGTAATAGTAGAATTTAGTTAATTAGTTAACTACAACTAGTACACTATCGTAGAAGATTCCGGTTAAAGGCTCTTTAGATAGTGGTAGTTTAGTAATAAAATCCATTGTAATCAAATCCTATAGTCGTTAGGCTACCGGTAGTAGCTATAGTTCTCCGTAAGGCTTATATTGTTGTACCTTGGTTCTTACGTACATATTGCATTTCTTAATTACTTCTTCCACGGTCTTCCTACTTTCTTCCCAATCGAAGTATTCCGTGATTCGTTTCTATGTTTTTGTAATACCTTAGTGGCCGTATAGGGGATATTTGTGTATATCCCGTACTAAATCATGTTGCTTGTCTTCCGGTACGTATATCCTATTGTTGTATTCTTTCATAGTGGCTCCGTAGCTAATTAGTTCTTGCAGGTTGCATCCTATTGTATCGGTTTAGATATCCGTTTTCTATTTCTTGCTCCAATCTATTTCCTTTCCTTATTGCTTTGTAATAAGTCCTAGCGCTTGCGCTGGCTGTATAAGCCTGTAGCGTCCTTCGTTATCGGGCTTAAGGAGTTGTTCCTTGGCTTTAACTGTTCCTGTATTGAAGTCTAGTCGACAGCTAATTGCGTTAGCTCTTCCGTTATCTAATCCCTTCTTGTAAATAATAATAAAGTCAAACTCACATAGGTATTCCGCGTACCTAGTTTATCGTCTATTAAGTTCTTATGTCGTTGTAAAGTAGATAATGTTCTTGTAATCCGTATACACCTTAATCTAGTGTTTGCTTCCCATAAGGTAGTGTTTAAATTCTTTAAAGTAGTTAAAAATCACTAAGAACTCCTTATTGTATATAGGGTAGTTAAGTTCTGCTCCGTATAACTTATGCAAGTAGAACGCGATAGGGTGTAACTTCCTATTGTTGTCTTATTGTCTAATCTGTCCTCTTAGCGCAAAGTTGAATATATCGGTTTCTAGTTCGATTTCTCGTTCCAGGTTGAACATTACCAATACTGGTTTGCTAAGGATGGCTTGTTTAATTTGTTTAAAGGCTTCTTAGGCCTTATTATTCTAAGCAAAGTCTTAATCTTTCTTAGTTAACTCTGTAAGTAGGTTAGCAATCTTACTGAAATCCTTAATGAATTGTTAATAGTAGTTAGCAAAACCTAAGAAGGCTTGCGTTTCCTTAACGTTCTTAGGGGTCTTCTAATCTACTACTAAGGAGATCTTATCCTTCTGCATTTGGATTTCTTCTAGTGTAATCGTATGTCTTAGAAAGTCTACTTCTGTAACGTAGAAGTAATATTTCTCTGGTTTAACTAATAGCTTAGCATCTTGTAGCGCTTGCAAAATCTTATAAACATATTCCCTATGTTCTTCTTTGTTATCTAAGAAGATCAAGATATTGTTAAGGTAATATATTACAAAAATATCTAAGTACTATTAAAGTACGTTATTAATTATTCGTTGGAACGTTACTAGTGCATTAGTAAGGCCAAAGGGCATAACTACATATTCAAATAGTCTAAATCTAGTTTGAAATACTATTTTCTATTTATCTCCTTTCTTAATGTAAATCAAATTATACACTCCTTTAAGATCTAACGCAGTAAAGATCTTCTTGCCTTATAACTAATCCTTGAGTTCCGTTATAAGCGGAAGTAGGGTTCAGTCCTTTACTGTTCATGCGTTTAGTAGTCTATAGTCAATAACTGGTCTGTCTTCTCCGTTCTTCTCTAGTACAAAGAACATAGATAAAGCTATTAATAAGCTAGATTCTCTAATGTAGCCTTTCTTAAGCATCTTGTCAATATACTCCTTCTATACCTACAGTTCTCTTTAGTTTAGTAGATAGAGTTTCTGCATTAGTAGGTTCTCGTTTGTTAGGTTGATTTCGTAATCCCATTAACTGTATTCTGGGATTCCTGTATCTAATTCTTCTTTAAACAGTTTGTCGTACTATCAGTATTCCTCTGGAATATTCTTAAGTTAGTCTTAGCTTGGTTCTTTGTTAATTTCTTCCTTTATAGGATATTATTTACTAAGGATACCTAAGACTTATGTTTTTTATTTCATACCTTTCTTATACCTATGTTGTACTCCTTTTAGAGGTAGTAGATATTCTCTTCTACGTATACCCATACTATCCTCTCTGGTTAGGGTTTAAGATCTCTCGTTGTTCGTTGTAATTGTTTGCACATAGCTGTTTAAGTTACGCGGTAGCGTAACTTAGCCATTTATCTAGTCTATGCGTAGGTTTGTTCTTCTAAGCTATAGCATCCCTAGGATAACATCTGCTAATCCTCCCAATGGAATAATATTAAAGCGTTCTTATTAGATCTTTCCTTAGATATGTGTACAGAGATGATTAGTCTCTTGGTCTACTATTCCGTTGTTGTAATTGAAAAGTCATCCTTCTGCATTAACTAGTGGGTACGGTAGTTATTTCTTCTTCTATAGTAGCGCTAGCTCTGTAACTATTTTTAGATTTATAAAGTTTTGCTTTGCTCTACAGTCAATCTAAGCATCTAGCTATCTCCCCTTAATCTGAACTTATAGCACTAGGCAGTTGGGCTTGCTATCTTATGTAGCTCCTAGAGCACTTAGTAGTCTGTATTATTAACCTTATACTTTGCTCTTCTGTAGCTCTATTACAGAAGGCATCTATCTTTTCCTAATTCTTTCTGATCATTGTAAATACTAGCGAGGTAAAGTCCATTGGCTTCCTATACGCATTCTAGTTCATCGGTATCTTCCGATTCTTTAGGTATATTATCTTTCTTCATTAGGTATTCGTATTTTCCCTGCGTAAGTTCCTAGAACTCTTAATCTGCTTCTTTAATTATTTTTAATTGCTACTAAATATCTTTTAGAGTTTCTTATTATTTTACTTCTTATTGGTAGTAGGCCAGATTAAATCGCAATTCCGCTACTCCGAGACTTTTATACCAAGTATACGCTAGGTACCCTATTATTTCCTTAGGTATATAGGGTCTATTGTTTAGCATTCCTAGAATCGTGACTAGAAAACAATCGTTATCTTTCTTAGCTTCAAGGTAGGTCTTACACTAATAGTACTTGCATAATACCTATAAGATTTTATTGTATTTCTTATTCATTAGTAGCATTTAGACGTCATCCTTGGCGTTAAACTTTAGTTCTTAATATAGAGGGTTTATTACTTCTGCTATATAGTATACTTAAATGTAGAGATTTTCCATTGTAGAAGTATTGCAGTGTTCCTTAGAGTTTTAGATACACCTATCCTTGGGGTTATAGAACATTCTCCTTCCTCCTTCGTTGTATAGAGGTTAGTAGGGCTTCTTCTATTCGTTTTCGATTACTTCGTCTTACTTGCAGAGGTTTCGTGCCGTTGCTTATGCAGCTCCTCCTCTATGTCCTATGCTTCAGGCGTGCTATTGTCGCCTAAGCTGGCTCTTGTATGCAGCGTCTCGTTCCGCTAGTACCAGTTCTTCTTTCTATTAAACCTTCGTTCTAACAGGGATATCGTCGATTGCCTATTTAGTGTCCTTAGGTATTTGCATTATACCTAGTGTTTATATATCTCTAAGTCGTTTATTCTTACGGAGATTCGCAATATATTGGTTTTCTACCCTTCTAGCTTTAGGATCTTACATCTTCTTGCAGTATTTCTCCTATACTTTCTGGTTTTTTTCTTCTTAGGTTTCTCCCCTCTTCTCTTCCTTATATTCTTCATAGATTTCTTCTTCAGACTTAAAGTGTTCCTGCGGGAGTCTTACTAAGCTGCCGGGGTGTAAAGGTCTATACTTCAGCAGCTTAGGCTCCTTTAGTACTTGGTTATTTGCCATATCGTATTCTACGCAATATATTCCTAGAACTTAGGTTCATTGTGCTATTTGTAGGCTAAGTCCGTTAGTTATTCTAAGTACTTAGGGCTTACCATAGTTTAGGTTTTGTAGTTTCTTAGGTTCTAGATAATGTTTGGCGATATATCTATACTAATTGCAATTGTAGCACTTGCATTTGGATATATCTTGCTGTTAATTAGGTCTACAGTTGTTAGGTAACTGAGTAGCAGCGAGTACTATAGGTCCTGGTTGCATTCTGTACAAGGTATTGTTTCGTAGTCCTTGCTATTGTTATTGGTTTTAAGAGTTATTTTAATTATTACCGTAATTATTACGGTGCTAGTTTAGGTAGTAGGGGTTAAAGTTGCTACCTTTCCTTACGGCATTCTGTTTCTCTCGTCTACGTTTATACTATCGTTCGTCAATCTTGATTGCTATTGCAATATATTCCGTAATGTTGTCCGGGCGGTCCGCCTTGTAGAGTTCATCCTTAACTTCTTCCTTTAATCCCCTATAGTAGACTTCTATAAGAGCTTTATTGTCCTATTGGGTCTTTAAGGTAAGTTATTGGAATTTAGCAGAATAGGCTACGCAAGAGTGTATCTGCTTAAGGGCCATAATTTCAGCTGCTGCTTATTATTCTTCGTTAACTACTCTAAAGTTATCTTTAAGGGCAGTTTTGAAATTGTGCTAATCAGCGAAAATGTTAATAGTCTCTTAATCCTATACGATTTCTTTGTTCTCCAGGTAGTCCCTTAGGATTAGTTTAAACCAGTCTTGGGCGTTTCCTTAGATTAGTAGTACAGTAAAGAGTACTTTCTTTGTAGCGGTATCTAGCTTAGTTAGGAATAAGTGAAAGTATCCTTTTATTTGGGTTAGGAATAGGATTACATTAGTAGCTTGTCCCTTGAATGGCTCCGGCTTGGGGGGTTTTAGTACTTCCCTAATATCCCTTCCTCCCTAAGGTTAGGGGGCTGCATTTCCAGCTTGGTTTGCACCTTGTTCATCAACCTGTACTTGCAGGTTACGGATAGTATTGCGTAACTAATGGATCTCTGCTATCATTTCAGCTGCGCTAGGTGGTTCTCTAGTGTAAGGGGGTGCTAGGCTATTATTGCTGGTTATCTTAACAGTATAATATTGCTTAGTCGTTGACGCAGTACGGTCTAAACAAGAGCTATTAATGTGTAATAGTTAGGTTTTCTAAGGGATAAACTAGTCCGTTCTAAGTTTATATTAGCAGAGTTGTAGGGCATTATACTAAGCAGTTAGCAAAGTGTTACGTTTCTTAATAGTAAATAGAGCGGGTTAAGCGTATTTAGGTAAAGATATCTTATTAATAGCTATTAAGCTAAGTGTACTAACTAATGCTAAATAAATATATATATACTTAGGTAGATGTAATAGACTAATATAATATCTGTTTAGGACTAATGTGCAACGTCGTTGGTCTTAGACCGTGGTGTTAGTCTAGGGTAGACCAATGGGCTAGACCGTTAGTCCAGTGTTGTTGTATTTAATTAGTAAAAAATATAGGTCCCACGTGACATAACCGCCTAGGATCATAACAATTAGGTATTTTTTAGTACTAAAGAATACTTATAGTTAAGAAATAGAGTATTTAATTAAATACTTTATAACCTATATTTCTAAGACTAAGTTCTTCCTAGCCTTTTATACTGCTTTTTAAGCTACCTTTATAGAAAGTAATATCTAGGGGGCTTTTAGAGGAGCTAGACTTTATCCTTTTAACCTAAAAATCGTTATCTTAAAGCTTAATATATAGCTATAAACCCTAATGCCTCCCAGGAAGGCAAGTTAACTACTAAATCTATAGGTTTTAAAGACCCTAAAGATAGTAATAAAGGCTTAATCTTAATCTAAATACCTTACTAGATAAGTTATTATATATAAGAGTAGCTCCCTAAAGTTAATAATTTAGGCTATTAAGTTAAATATAAAAGTAATATTAGTAGTTATATATAAGGTTATCTTATTAAGAGATTAAGTCTAAAATCTTAAAGAGGTAAATAGAATACTAAGCTATTACTAGAGGGTAAAAAGGATAAGATTATAGAAAGGAGGGTTAATAACTATATAGGATGTATTATAAGTAATTAATTAAATAGATATTAATATGTAGGTAGTAGTAAAATTATTAAGAAGTAGTAGTTAAGGAAGGTTAGTTAGACTAGGTATTTAGCGCTGCAGTATATATAGGAATACTAGTTATAATATAAGAATCTATTAGGAGGATATTCTAGCCTTTAGAAATAAGTATAGTAAATAATTTTAACTAATTAGGTAGTTTTTAGTGTTTTTATTTAGATATTAAGCTTAAAGGTTAATATTTTTAGGTTACTTGCTTATCTGGGTTACTTGCTTATTAAGCACGTTATTTTAAAATACATAAGTAAAAGTATAAGACAGTAGTTCAAGATTATATACTTAACAGTATATGCTTAAAATAATATCCTACTAAGCTAATAAGTTTAACAATATACATAAAATAAAAAGTACTATTATCTCTCTTTAGATGTAATTTCATTAACTGCTAAACTGTAAGCTAGACTAGACTCCTGTATCTACTAAACGAATATTCTAAACAGTATAGAAAGCTAAAAAGTGCAGTAAGCTATTTTTCCAGAAAGCTCTACCTTCTTTACCAAAGGTCTTTAGGAATAGCACAGTGGAAAGGCTCGTCTTTCGTAAGCTTGTGAAAGTTGACGAAACACTTGGGGTACTGAATGGGTTTGTTGATGTCAAAGTCCTTTGAGCTTGGTACTGAGGGTTCGCCATTATCGCACTCGTAGTTGTTAATGAGGGCGGCCTCGTAGTCATCCACAACCTTCTTCATCTCCTTGATTTCAGATTCGGTAAGGGGGTCGTGTTGTTGATTCTTGCCAGGACGTCTGTAGTTACTTCTTCCGAAGCAGACACAGTTCTAAAAGAAGGCGAGATGTGTTAGTCTGAACATCGAATAGAGGATAGTACGGATGAGGATATAAAACATACGTTATCATGCCAGATGCATCCAGGCAGTTTATTGCGGCAGACATCCTCTGTTAACTTTTGCGTTTTGCCTACTGGATCCGAGGCTTTCGTTCGTAGCTATTATCATAAAACGTTAGAGTTGCTGAGAAAAAGGTAAATGTATGCAAACTTACATAGTCACATTCAGCTTTACTGTTAGGCTGTTATGGAAAAAGGTCAAGTTAGAAATGATCTCTAAGGGAATGGGGGAAGAGAGAACGTACACCACTCCACATCAAAGAAAAGGCAGTACCCTTGTAGCCTTGCTTGAGACATCTAATCTTGGCGAATTCCAACTGTGAGACAAGTCAGCATAGTACTCAATAGCAACCATGTATCAATAGAGCTCAGCAACTTACCCATTTCTTGTGTGTTGCAGTGACATAGACCTGCATGGCCTTGCTGATCAAGGGCTCCGACAGCCACTCTCCCTTCAGAAAGCGGGTTTGAACAAAGAGCTCAGCGTACTTGTCCTTGTCCTGTTCCTCTACCTCGCCCTCCCAGTTCTCAGGTATCTCGCCCTTCATGACCTTCTCGACGTAGCCAGTAGTGGCGTTGAGCACGGCAGAAAAGGCCGTGCCGTAGGCGTTCTCGAGGTCGTCATTGAGATCGTCGACGGTAACAGTATCGCCGAAGAGATCACCGTTGGCAGCTATAGAGGCGACGGCGCCCGAGAAGAAGGTTATGGCACCCGCGAGGCCGGTACTGCCACCTGCAAGACCGGCGCCTGAGGTGAGGACACCAACCATCATGTTGAGAAGCATACCGCGATCGTCCTTGGGCGGATCACCGTACTCCTTGACGATCTCCTTGATACCGCTCGACAGCTGCTGGATGCTGAAGTTGATGTTCTTCATCCAGAGCTTGTGGAAGGCGCTGAACATGTTGGCAATCTGGATATGGACATAAAAGGCCATGGGAGGCGTATAACTGGAACAAGGCATGGCACCAGGGCCTGTGCACGTTGTTGATCCGAGGTCCTTGCAGTCAAAGGTAGAGCTACCTTGCTTACCACCAGCGATGACATCCTTGAAGAATTTATCAGTCCAGTTCTTAGCACCGTTTTTCTTAAGCCATGCGTTAAACCAGTTGAGCGCGCCGCTCCCATACCACGCGGCGAACACCTCCGAAGAGTCCTCAGAGGCGAACTCATACTTGCAGATGTCATCCACAAGGTCCTCAGGCCAGTTAAGACCTTTATCACCAGAAGAGCCAGCGATCGTACCCTTTTGAGCTAGGGCTGGGATCTTGGGATGGTCACTGTCGCTGTCCTTGTCGCCCTTGTCGTCTTCGTCCTTGTTGCATCCGCTCTGGCATCCATCGCCGCAGTGGCCGTCAGAGCTACCGCACCAGCCCTCACGCGAGCAGCAGTCACCGTAGCTTGTTCCCTTGCAGGTAGCGCCGAGGAAACCGACACCACATCGGCCATTGGTTGACTTGCCATTCTTGATACACTTACCACTGACACAGCCCGTGCCACAATGCAGTGATGATGATCCACATGAGCCATACTCGGAGCAGCAGTCGCCATAGCTGGTACCCTCGCAGATGGTACCTTTGTTCTTGGGTCCACAAGAGCCGTCCTTGGACTTCTCGGGCTCCATGTCACTGTTTTGTCCCGTACCGGGCTCAAAGTCGACACTCCAGGCCATCAAACCGCCAAAGCAGTAGTTATTTGCAAACTTGCGCTTCAGCTCAATCGTCTCTGCGTCGTCGTAGCCGATCCACTGGTCATCAAAGACAAGCTCCTTCATAGCCGAGTCCTTAAGAAGACGGGTCTTGCCTCCGTTCTTGGCCTTGTCTTGGATCTCTAACAGGGACATGACGCCCGCGCTGTTAGTGCACTTGGCTGGGTTGCTGGGGCCGGAAAAGGGGCAGCCAAGTGTTTGGCATTTGGGATCGGTTAGGGTGTATCCACGGCCATACCACGCAACACCGAAGACAATCTTGCTAAAGTCAACACCTGCATAGGACAGAGGAATAGTGTTATTTAGGATCTCGCGGATGTCAGCTTGACCTCGGACGATAGGGTCCAAGGTCTTAACGTCAGCATCCCAGAAACCGTGCAAGTCGTAAGACATGAAGCCAAAGTGGTCGACGTAAGGCTCTAATCCAGCAACATCGAAATATCGCAGGTACCAGTAGTCAGGCGCAAGAGTCAGACTAATGCCGTACTTGTTACCCCACGCCTTCTTCATGTCCCTAAGCAAGAGGACGAAGTTGGCAATATCGGCACGGCTACCTCCACGCTTTGGCTCACCAGGATACTCCCAGTCAAGATCGATGCCCTGGAAGCCGTACTTATCCATGAAGGCAGCAGCCGACTTGATAAAGTTGGCACGGTTTCCAGCATCAGCGCAAAGGTTGGCCCAGGTCTTATGGGTTGGCTTGTCTTCGTCGCTGAAGTCGTAACCACCCACGGCGACCCAAGTCTGCAGATTTCTACCCTTGCCCTTGAGGGCAGTGAAGTCGCGGACATTGTCCTCATCTTCAGCCTCGGCAAGCTTGACAGCATAAGAGTTGGGGTCGATGGTGGCAAAGGCCCAGTAGAGGTGAGTGTAGCTGTCGGTCTTGATATCTTGGGGATAGATCTTGTTGCAAGCGCGGTTACGCATGTTGTTAGCTTGGTAGTAGCCAATCATACGTTTATCGGCAGTGCCAGAACCCTCGCCACATGTCTTGGGTCGGATCATGTCGCAGCTACCGTAGCCTTGCTGGCAGAGAGACCACTTGTTGGGACCAACGCAGTGCACCTCTGTGGTACCACACCAGCCGCCAGAACTGCAACAAAGGTTGAGACCACAGGGGATGTCACCACCTTCAGACAGCTCACCGCACATGGCCGTGGCATCGCAGTTGCTTTGGCAGCCTTCGTCACAGAAGCCTTTACCGTAACCGCAGACGCCCTTGGCTGAACAGCAACTAGAGACGGTTATGGTCAGTATACCGATGACTCGACTTGGGGTCTATGAATGTTTTGATGAACTCACCTCTTGTCGGCACACTCGCCGGTAGGGCATAGCAGCGCACCCTCACCCGGGGGCTCATCATCCGCACGCTTGCCAAACAGCTGTGCAGGAGACGCAGACACGAGATTTCGGCTTGTCAGGCTACTCGTCGTGTCGTTTTCAGGCGATCGCATGTCAAGCCATCGTGACAAGACATCGGGCCCGTCCACAACTGGGTTCTGATGTGTGATACTAGCTGAGGCTAGTGAGGCCAAAAGGCCATGAAGGAATAAACCCTGCATCTTGCTTAGGGTTGTTAAAAGAGTTAAAGACCAGCCAGCAAGTGCATTTTAATTGAGCAACTACAGTCTTGTCTTTATATTCTGGAAGGATGCAACTGTTTTTCGTTTCTTATTGTTCAACGCAATCGGACCAATCCAAGGCCTGTGTCTGACTTTCCTTAGTCCATTTTCTCTTGCCGAGCGCCAGCGACGAAGCTATACCTGATCATGATGTCTCCGAAGGAATACAGAGCCTCTAGAAGTGACTCCGAGGACGAAGGAGGCGGAGACCCAGTGTAGCCCCACGCGAAGGATCAATTCCCATGCGTTAATGTGGGGTGAATCAGACCAGAACAAGTTATTACGGAGCCTTAATTTAATTCTTACTTAGAGGATCACTTCCCCTGTTCGAAAGTTTTGCGTGTGGAATGATTTGAATCTAAAAGATGAACATGACTCGGGGTGGGAAGAAAACAAGGCTGGTTTGCCCACCTAAATTGCATAATAGCCACCTCTAAATTATTCTTTCACCCCTGGGAGTGTGAACGCACTAACAACGGTTCGCCGTTGCACTGGGCTTGGCAAAATCTCCGATCCGACGGGTGGCGCCGAGTTCGCTGAACGCTTGTTAACCTTGTCCTAAAGTAGCTTGCGATAATGACATTACTTACGGGATTCCGACTCCCAAATCACTGCAATCAAAGGGGATCTGCAAGGGGTTATGCGTTTAGTCCCGTCCAGTCTGATAGCCTGTTTTTTATCTTCTTTCAACAAGAAGTCTTGTCTTTTCTCTCCTTGTTGTTTGCAATATATTTTTATAGTAGAGTTCTTAATGCATAATATGTAGTAGTGTTTTATTTTCAATCTGTAGACTTGTAAACTATAACACTCTGATAATCTACATCTGCTAAACAGGAAGAGAGAAATAGGGAAAGAAAAATTCATCTAAAATACTTGGCGCTTGGCAGACCTGCCGTTATCCGAGATCCGCAATAATATTTTAGCGTTGGCTAACACGATGCCAAGCTGCGCCACGCCGTGATAAATGCCGACCTACCCTCCCTGCAAGATAAACCAGCTGAATTCTCAAGACTAGTAAGCAAATAAAGGCTCGCCAGTACACAGCAGCTACTTTACAACAGCTTATATACAAATAGTAAGGCTACTACTACCCTTAACTATCTGAAGAAAATACTGCTGTAATAGACCGCTTATCTGTTAATACCTTACTAGTTACTATTTTATTAACTTAAGACAATTGAACAGTCGCTATAGGGTAGGTAGCTTGCAAAATTAATATTGCAATTCCTAGTATAACTTAATGCTTCTGTAAATAATCTCCTATAAAAAGTTCTTTTTAAGAGCTACAAAGTTATATAAGATATTAAACTAGCAACTATAATATAACTTATGAACTACTTAAGGTAATTTAATATAAGCTTTCTTTCTTTTTAAGTTGTATTTAGATAAGCATCTCTAATAGCAACGAGCGGTTTAATATAGATGTCCTGCCTAATCTTCTTGCTTGGTATACATAATAAATTGAGCCAGAACCAGCCGTTGCCTTCGGGATTGTAAGAACGACAGAGCTTATCAACTCGCTCTACCTGACTTCTGTGAAGTCCACACTCCCTTTCTCCGCTGACACCATCGGCCCAAACGTGGGACAGAGCGATATAGTCGGCAGGCTTTGCAGACCAGCAGGCCTTTGTAGCAAGCTTCACCATTCCGGCTTCAATCTCCATCGAGAGAATTGGGTATTCACCACGGTCGATTATCGTCTTGACTTTGTTCAAATCTAGTTTCACCTTGTCGCATGTACCTGATTGGCAGCAATGCCTCTGCTTATATGTCATGTTGTCAATATCACTGCGAGCACAGGCTTGTTTCCTACATTTCTCGTGGCCCACTTCGTTCTGACTGAAGTCCGCAGCGCACATCAGTTAAGGGTCGAATGGTTGAGAGTAAGTTCAGCAAACTGAATTTGGAATGGGCACCAGTCGAGAGCCTTGAGCCTGGTCCTTCTTGTCAAAAGGCAAAAATGTTATAATGTGAGAGCCTATTGAGACCTATATCTTAACACTTCTAACCTCTTAGTAATTAAATGGAAGACTCCAAGTAATTGTTCCCATGTATGTAGCCAGGGGGTAATCTCTGAGCGCAAATAGCCTTGCCAGGTCTACAATGTAAAGTGTTTATATACCGCAAGTCATTACCAGTCATGAAATCCCATACTCGTTATCTTTCAATACACTCGGCACTTTTGGACTTGATAGTGAGCGAAAATGGTCTCCTTGAGGAAAACCCTGGCGCTGCTGTTCATCAGTGCAGCAAGCGCATTACCTGCTGTCAGTGAGGATAATTCTCTTGATCCCAGAGCAGGTACGTAGAAATGACAATTCAGCGTCTTTCAACGATCACAACTAACATCGCCACGGTCTCCAGTCTGCAAATCGAACGATCCGAACAACCAAGCGTTCCAAAAGAACAAGGCCAATGGATCCGCTTTCTGCTCCACCTAAATTCGAAGCACCATCACATCTACTGTGACTCCAGTCAGCACCAAAACCGTCTCCGTAACGAAGAATGTCAAGACTACTACGACCGCAGTCAACACAGTCAGGACCACCGTATCAACTGTGACTATAGCCACCAAGATAGGCACAGTGTCGACTATTGTGACAAAGACCAGTACCGCTTTTATCACGGAGTATCAGACAGCGACAAGCATTTTCGTCAGCACGACTACCCCGAGAGATACATATACTCTCCAGAGGGTCGGAATAATCACGTCGCAGGTGACTGAGACTACCACTAAAGCGGCTGCTACGACTGTCACCACAGTTATTGATGCACCGACTACAACCTTTGTTCCGGCGAGTGTTGTTTACACTGGCGGATCGACTACTGTTCTTACAACCCGCTATACTACGTGAGCACTTTCAATCACTTTTATCGTAAGGATATATACTAATATTCACTCGTCTAGTACCACGTAAGGCTTTAAGCTTCTTGAGAAGGCAACTGTTTACTAACTGTGTGCAGTGCATCGGCATCCGTAGTGTATGTCCCTGACGGTATGTACTCACAATATCCGTTATGCTTCTGAGCTCACACTGACTTATTCTTAGCTGTGGTTCACTGCAGCGTTGTCGGTACTTCTGGATCGACACCTGTTGTCATGAGAGGTGGCTCATTCAGTTTCGGCGAGTGCAAAGAAACTTGCAACGGCTGGCGTTACTTCGGCATCAGCGGTACAAGATGCTCGTGCTATGTCTCTCACTCGTGAGTACCCAGTAGCGAATGTCCTAATTTGGATATTCTAGCTGAATATCAATCTAGGGGGGATACGGTTGTAGTAGACAAGTCCTCGGGTATCACATTCTGGGATCTGGAATGCGATTCCGCCAACCCTGTAAGTTTATTATATATATCTTGGAAGGCCCATCAGAACATTACTGACTTTATCCAAGCCCAACAGCCGTCGCAAGAGAGCGGTACAGGCTGTATCAGTGCCCAGCTATCTGCCCAATAAGACACCGAGTGCCGTCAGCAGTGCTTGCTCATGCCTGATTACGAAGCCCGCTGCCGCCGTGTCTACAAAGGTCACAGCCAAATCTTCAAAAACAGTCACGACTACCAAGACCCAAGAGGTGGTTTCTACCGTCACCAACCGGCAAACTACCGTTGCCACGACCACGCTCACCGGCACTTACACCCGGTCCATCACTACCACGATCACCAACTCTCAGATCGTAGGTCAGACAAATCGTCTGGCTGCTACCACTACGGAAGTGAAGACTTATATCGTTACCAACTTTGATCATCTTGTTTATGTGTACAAGACACAATTTGTTACGGCTGCAAACTTCAATCTCGTTACTACCACTAGCACCAGGACCATACCAAGTACTCGCTACAACACCGTTGTTGTCACTCGCACGCAGCCTACAACGGTCACTAGTGATGTCTACACGTCTTCTCAAACAGTATACTGTTTACATTACGGGATATATTAAAAATTATTTCGGGACCAAGGGTTACAAAGGAGCGGTAGAAGCAGGTAGAAACTCTTAAAACAAGTAGTAGAGCACTGTTCGGCAGACAATAAATGATATAAGCTTTCCAGTAGCATTCTTGATTACGTAAGTTCCCTGCGGAGAGAGCCGTCAAATATCTCTTAAGACCACATAACGCCTGTCAATGTGACACCTTCTTCTTAATGTATTGAATCAGTTAACTATAGGACGCAGGGTACTGCTGATCGCATACAACTTGCTATAGAGACTGAAGTATCAGCTATCTCAACTATAACAAGCCTCTTCCGCAGGTACATTTTTCTCGTATAAGTTGAAGTTAGTAGCTAGGTATAGAGCTAATAGGGAGATGGTGTGCGCTATAACACAGAATCCACAGGCGATACGTGGGCTTAAGAGATACGGTCCCACACACAGGCTGCGGGAGGCCGACCATCAGAACCACACAGCTTCCCCGCTTCCTGCCTCAAAAGGCACTTGTTTAACGTACTGATTTCTTTTTTCTCCCTTTCAACTATATCTTTCACCAGGGACACGATAGTAAACCTTGCTTACATCTCGCACCCTTTCTTGTCTTACTTCTTTTTCATATTGCAGTATTACCTCCATCTTACGGACCATCCGTCATGGATACAGGAGACTTGAACCTAGTTGACAGGGCTGTCTATCAAGCAACAAGGCAGATTTTTGTAGACGAAAAGGCTAAAACCAGAGACCTCAAAGCTGTGAAGAAATACATCAAAAAGCATACAGGGGACAGAAGTTCGGTGCTCCAACTGGTGTCCCAATTAGGCGCCGGGGCCGTTCATCGGTCGATATTGAGGCTACTATCAAGCGGGGTGTACGAGTCAAACTTCGTCGCTAGACAACATTTTCCTGATCCATTTGAGCCTTCCGTCGCCCAGATTGAGGCTGGGACACAGTTGGAGGAAGAAGTAATGATCACCAAACAGGCTCCACCCAAGGACCTTGCCCAACCTCATGACGATGACAGTCAAGAAGGCACAGACTCTACAGAAGCCACAATGGTCCAGAGCTGTAAGTGAACTTGGGCTCGTAAACCGCTCATGGTCACTGACAGAACCGACAGGCATCAATGACCGCAGTACTAGAAACAGCGTTGACAATTCATCGGTGCTTCCAGTATACCTACCATTTCCAGCGGAACATATGCTCATGGAGAAACTACAAAGGATCCTGGAACTTGCTTGTTACCAGTTTGGTTTAAAGGCTCTTCCGAATGTCATGCAGAAACAAGGCTGGGACTGTCCTGAATCGGTAGAGCTCACAAAGTGGTTAAAGGTTTTCGGGCGCAAAGGGAACATCGCTATTTGGCAAGAGAATGGTAAGCCCTCGAAGGAACTGTTGCATTCGATCGCAACAATCAGACATGCCGCGGTCCATCGTCTACGCGCCGACTCAGCGAGACTAGAACGGCTTCTTACCGATGCAGAACGCCTCGCTGTGGTGCTGGGAAATGACACATTTACACACGCTATCTCTGAATTGCGACTGGAAACGCATGCGACTCTTACAGAGCTTATTCAGAAGAAGCAATCTACCCACCTACAATGGGGGAAGGCTCAGGAAGAAATAACGAGGCAGCGCGCTGAACTCGATCAGAAAGAACGGGAGGTTCTGGGTTATATGGCAAGTCAGGACAAAAAGCACTGTGACCTGGCAGGAGAAAGGCTTGAAATGGTTCTTCATCTTATCGGAGATTTAAGGGTAACTTCGGATGGCCAAGGCTCAGTGCTGGAAAGCGTT
This sequence comes from Fusarium sp. S19/10, assembly GCA_019054715.1. Taxonomy (NCBI): domain Eukaryota; kingdom Fungi; phylum Ascomycota; class Sordariomycetes; order Hypocreales; family Nectriaceae; genus Fusarium; species Fusarium sp. S19/10. Next base: position 32,896 of record JAHKNZ010000080.1, on the reverse strand, counting down.
GATGCTATCGGGCATGAACCTCTTTCTAATGACATTAGTGACTTTGATGACGAAGAGCAATTTGAGGACTGTAGTAAGGCATAATTTTATTCTAAATCAGAGATTCTATTCAGACGAGAAAAGACACAATAAACGTTCTGCGATCTTAGTTATTAATATAGTTCTGTCCTTGATGACAATATCTTTGACCCTCATACCGGTAAGGGCGACTACAGTGGTGCCAAACTCACCAAGAACACGTTCTGTGCCTACCCGCTCAAGCAGACGCCTGATTAGTATAACGCTTACAGTACCTAGGTGTTAAGCACAATAAGAAAGAGGTTCAGCTTTAATTGAGGTCGTGCAATAAATTTAGTCCTCTGTTCAATCTGTTCCGAGGATACTGTTGGAACAAAGTGGAGATCAAGTCACAGGCATGGCTATTCACAGGGACCAAAAGAAACTTATCATCAGGACATCTATTCGTCTAGTCCATTCGCTTTCAATTCTAAAGTCCATCAAACCTGACAGACTAATTCAAGTTGGTATAATGCCGGCCGGCTACTAACTCCCAAACTCCGTGCAAAAATGCCATGATGGAGAAAACCTCTACATGTAGGTAATCTTGACGCCGATTTCGCGTAGGAAGAGAGACTTTTTCTTGGACAAAGTGCGGCCCTGGAAGTCGACACCAAGATCGGTGAGCAGCGCGTCGATCGTCTGGGCTAAAATCCGATATGTTAGAGTGGGCAAGGGTGGAAAATATTGATAGACATACTGTCAAGGTCCTCAACTGCCTCCGCATTGAGTGGGAAGTTGGCAATCGCAGTACCGTCAGCCTTGAGGAGGGGGACGTAGTCAACCCGGACCAGGTAGGCATCCTCGTTCTTTTCGCGCGCCTCGATATTGTGAAGACGGGAGTCGATCCGAGTTAAGCCGACTTGCATTTCTCGCTCCATCTCTTTGGTCGCCGAAAGGATCTTGTCAAAGTCCTGTCCTTGAAGTCGGACGTGTTGGGCTGCACCAAAAAGGCAATCCGCAAGACGCTGGCGGTCGTACACGGCGTCGCGGCGAGGGGTCGCAGGCGTGTCGCTCATTGCGGCGATTGACTCTGAGTCACGGTCGTTATTAGCTTTCTGTGACTCACTGTGCTAGAGAATGGATTCACACGTTTGGTGGGTTGAGATTGATTTGGTGATGCCTGACTTTTAGTGGGGCACAAACACGCGACTTGTGTTTACAGGATTACGCGAAAGATCCACCAGGTCACGTAGATGTTTCAACGTTGACCAGCAACACTCAACGCCGCCGGAACCTTACATACTCCGCCTCCGTCTCTCCCTTCATATCGAATTTTATCTTAAACGGTCGACCAATTGCAATGCAAAGGAGCGGATATTTAAAATTAAAAGTCACCATATTCAGATAATGTTCTATAATGCTTAGAGCGTTAGAATAAAGTAGTATAAGCGCTGGTCTAGTCTAGAATAAAGTGACTAAATAATTCCGTGTCTTATCATCTCGGCGGCGCTAGAGCAGCATTACTCGGTCCAGCCACATGCAAACTTGTTTCCAATCGAAGGAGCCAAGTTGAACCAACACTTGGTATACTGCAGCGGGTTCTCAACGTCCAAGTCCTTGTTACTAGGGACATCAGTATCCGCAATCGTACAACCATCAGGCTTATCACCAAAGGCGCTGTAACACTTAGACTTGTTATCAATGATGAACTTGACACAGTCGTAGGTGTTCTTGAGCGCAGCGTCATAGTCCTCAACGTAACCCTTGAACTTCTTCAAGTCATCGCCTGAGAAAGAGTGCACCAGGGTAGCCACAGAGGGAACAGAGTTTTGTCGAGACCCAAAACAGATGCAGCGATCGTCGTGCCAAAGACAGCCTTCCATCTTATTCTTGCAAATATCCTCAGACATGTCGACGAGAAGAGGAATACTTCCGACGCCGCTGTGATGCTTCGAACACTGCGTATCCTCATCACTGACCATGAGATAGAAATCAGCCTTGTTGCCTGACTTCATAGCCTTGACGACAGCAAATTCTTGCCACTTCTTCTGCGCCTTGGCGATGAAGTTCTTCACGGCAGGATTGGTGATCTCCTTGCTGAGCCAATTGGCGTCCTTGAAGAAAAGGTACACCCACTGTGTAGTACCCAACCCACTGCACCACCTGTCCATTCACCGGGCAGCTTACCGCTAAAGAAATCCTCAACGAATTCCTTGGTAGAACCCATGACCCCCTTGAACATCTGCCCGTATGCATTCTCAAGCTTATCGTTGAGGGTGTCGGGGGAAACTTGCTCATCCCAGCTGATGCCGGTGGGCATGGTGGTGAAGATACCAGCGATAGCAGTAGTGGTACCAGCAACCAAAGGTTTGGCTGCTCCGAAACCCGCGAGCGAAGTCCGAATACCAACGAGCATGTCAAGGAAAGCACTATTCTCCTCCTTGGGAGGAGTACCATAGAGAACTGGTTTTCCACATACACATCTTGCTTCTGGACATCTTTGCTTAAATATCAATTCATCTGAATCATGGCCGACAACAAGACAGCCGAGCCAAGCAAAGTAGTATGACACTCAAAATCTCGATCTCACCACTACAGGGACTGGAGCAGGTGAGTGACAGAAGAATTATCCTTCGAGGTTTAGAGCGTTAACATAAAGCAGCCTAAGTGCTGGTTTAAACGCACACAAGGTGTTCGAATCATTTCGTCTGTGCTTATTGACGAAAAGAGCAATCTTCTTTTTGTGGGGTGAGAAATCTTTTTCCGGGCTTCACGAGCTTAGACTCCTCGCGACCGTTACGCCTAAAGCAACTTTACCACTTTAAGGTTACTAAAGTAATCCTTCGCGCGATTAATCTCAAAACTCAGCAACGTTACTAAAGAAAAGGTTCAAATCGTCCCATCATGGAAGAGTCGGATGCAGGAACGTACGCGGGTGGCTTCAAAAATTTCCACCGGGCCGCTGCCAAGCCCCGTAATCACTAACTAACTTACCGTTCTAGGCAGGATTTGGGACTCCCCCTGAAGATCAACGACCTGCATGGATCCTCTGATTGGCTCTTTTGCTTCTGGCGAAGCGGAAGGATTTTGCCAATGCTTTTGGTCGGCGCCGATGAGCCGGAGCACTTGCTGGGTAGAATACATTTTGCGAGAGGATTGGACGAAATACTGCTCGATCGGCCGATGAGCTTTTGTCCTTGCTAATAGCGGCGAGTGCATTTGCGCTAACGAGCAGGAATTCTGATTATTCATTTCTTAGGCGGGTGGGTAACTGGGAAATCGTAACCAAGTCCATTGGTTTCACCATTTAACGCGCCACATCTACAGGGTAGGGAAAGCTGCAAGTTAGCTTGTTTGCAAGAACACTCAACGCTATGGACTTCTGATAAAAGATGCAAGGGAACGTGTAATTTTGTATAGTATTGTTAGAAATAACATTTGAAATTTAGGTCTCAGCTCTACAGCTTTGCTCGCTGACCACAGAAAAAGGCCCTTGCGACACCCTCGGTAGTGAAAGTAACGGTCGAACCCTTCTTGAACCCAACAACATCGCCCGCCTTAGCCACCACTTCCTGGCCAGTTTCGTCCTTCATAGTACACTCTCCTTCGATAAAGAACTTAACATCGTCGTAGTCGTAGTAGTAAACACAAGGCTCTCCCTTCTCGATTCGGAAGAAACCAGCTGAAATAGGCGCCTTCTCTTCCCAGTCATTTGATGACCATGAGTCTAAATCAGATTAGTAAGTAGTCTTGGAATTTCTAGCGCTGGAGTAAAGTGCACGTACCTCCTCCAAACACGTTTTTGTAATCGCCAATTGGAGGAATGCTGCCGCTGCGGGCCTGTGACTTGAAGTAAAGAGGCATGATGTTTAGTGAAGGATAAGGAAAAGAGACTTTTTTAAAATGCAATAACCTTGGTTGTTATGTTATTGGAAGCAGTGGTAAAGGTTGTAGGGCGACGGCAGCTTAGTTTATATAGAGACAATGCTCGCTTGATTCTCAAGGCGGGAGTGAGTCTGTCGCTCTAACGTCTCCAAAGTCCGTACTCCGCAGTTTACATCTGTCTCCCGAAAAGGGTGCCGCGGGATCTTCCCTACGAATTCGACTGATGCATGGTCAGTGTAGCATCCGAGGAAAAGTGATGAAGTCACTTACGCAAGATGGATTTTTAGTTACATCTACGGCTAGGAACCAAACTATGACTGATTGTATGGCTCTAGTACAGGGGTCTGTACGGAGTGATAGATAAAGACAAGAAATAGCAGAGAGATCCGTAGATCGTTATCATTCGGAATTTTTGGTTGAAAGAGGCTTAGTTCGATCCCTTGCGCGGGGTAACCCTGCAAGCGAATGTGCATGTTAACGTTTTTTAGTATTGGAACTTTTAGTTAAATAGAGTTAGCCTGAACACGCTTGCGGGGCATGTCAACGCGGGACAAAGAAACTCAGACGGAACCTTTAGACTTAAAGAGCTAGCTCTGCTGCGTTTTCGCTAAGTCCGCGAGTCCGAAGTCCGTCTGTCCGAGACAGGGTGCCAAGATCAATTGCAATCATGTGCGGGCAAAGGAGTCATGATGCTCTGTGGAAAGTCTAATTCTCTGCAAAGCTTATCTGATCGATCAATTGCAGTTCATGTAGCGATTGTCCCTGATAAGTTCCATCCAAGGCATCCGGCTGGGCCCCGGCGTAAACATTTCTGTGGCTTTTATTGGTTAAGAAATCGGATAGCTATACGCCCAGATACTGTTCGCCCTGTGGCACCGGAGACGGCTTGTTAGAGTCACAACGCAGTTTTTGTGAATTGACCACTTTACTGCTAGGCTCAACAAGTTGCTACGACATGTTTCTAAGATCTGCACGTAAGAACTAACTACTAAGGAAAGTGCAGTGAGGTAAGCTATAAAAGCCAACAATCACTATCATCAAGTAACGTGTCTGGGTCTCTTTTGAGTTTAGTCTTCCTTGGGGTACATACGGATTAGACACTGATGGAGGGCCTCAAGAAAAGGTTATTACTAGTTGCAGAGTTCGAAGTCTTGACATCGTATCATAGAATAATACAATGTTCATACTAGAAATACTCAAATTGTATTGGACAAGTAAATACTCAACTAAGGGCTGCCAACTGAATAAGCTGCCACTCTCTGTATCACAGAGGACATCGGTTACAGTTATAGCCTGGCTCTCTGACTCTTAGAATGCTCATGCAACACATCGTTGGCCACCTTCTTTCCTTGCTCAAGCGCACCATCGATGAAGCCACGCCAGCCGTCAGCAGTATCTGCACTTGCAAACATGACGCGGCCATGCGGAAGCTGCAGCTCTTGAAGGTACACTGTGCTGGATGATGGACCCCAACAGGCCCAAGTGCCGCGAGAGAAGGGGTCCTTTACCCAGTCATGTGCCAGATAACCGTCTACCTCGTTATCCGCACCAATGTTATCGTCGAAAGCCCTAATCACCTCTTCACTATCCTTGATGTCCGGAAAGCAGCCATTGAGTCCAAATCCAATGCAGTACGTGCCATCTTTCTCTTTCTTTGTCCCATTGTGATCGGTGAAAACGAAACAGAAAGGTGTAGGTGGCAGCCCATGGTAGTACCAAGGAGGCGTAATGTGTCGAAGCTTGTAATGGATTTTGGCGCCCCCAGTAATGTGACCCTTGTCAAGTGCCTTCTGTTTAAGCGCATTCAGAGGCGGCTCGAAGGCGATGGTCTTCAGCACATTCCTTCGAGACAGGTAATTAGCACAGAGTTGGAACGTGTCGGCGACATTGAAACACTTACAATGGTATGGTGCATACGATACGGTCCGCGGATAAGGAACGCCCATCTTTGGTAGTGATAGTAGCCTTGTTTGGAGTTTGGCTGATCTTGGTGATCTCGGTGCTAAAAAGGGCTGCGCCGGAGTAACTTTCAAATATGGCTCTGGCAAAAGACGTCATCCCGCCATTTCCAACCTTGTACAAAGCGGCCAATTCGAACAACTGTGCCATTGTATGGCCACCAAGAGCGTACCACCGGAGAGCCTCTGTAAAACCGATCTCATTTGACGGGGAGGTACCGAAGGTGTTTGTGAAGCCTTGGAAGTATGCCTTGACGTCGTCTGACTCATCAGTGATGGCATCAAGTCTGTCACGGACACTGAGATGGTCGTATTTGCACCAAGGTGTCAGGTGGGTTGGGTCGTGCGGATAAGGCATGAGCTCCTGGCTAGTGTACCCATCCATAGAAAAGACTTTGCGGGCCAGTCTCTCAGCAGCTACTTGGGCATCTGCCATAGCCTCTCGGTCCAGAACTGATCTATTACCGGCAGTTGCTTGCCAATAGGTGACCTCTGGCTTTAAAGTCCCATTTGAAGTCTTCAGATTATGGTGTAGATTGTATCGTGTGAGTTCGGCATAAAAATGTGGCTGATTCCTGTAATTCTTTGTTAGAATGTTTCTTTAATCTGAGCAGTGTGATGTATATGTTATCATACCAGTGGACCCATGTGCCTCCCATCTCAAACTCCTCTCCAAAAGCTCGAGCAGTCCAAGTCCGTCCTCCAATGCGATCTCGAGCCTCGATTATCAGAACTCTGAGACCCTTGGCAGCGAGATCTCGTGCCGCAACGAGGCCAGCAAAACCCGCCCCGATAACAATAACATCATAGTAATTGTCGATACGGTCGCTGCTGGGAACAACAGCTTGGGTCTCCAGGCCGCTCTCCGCGTGGGATTGCCACCATAGATATCCTTCCTGTGTTCTAGGCATTGTGCTTGTACAAAGATGGGAATAGGAAGTATAATGGTGAGGAAGTGAAATAAGTCTTGTTGTTAATTTTTACAGAGGGAAAATTGATACAATGCTCCTAGTGACAGAGCTTATATGGTGACTTATTTGGGGGAGAACTGCTCTTTACAAAAGCTCGTTCTCAAGTAAAAGGGTCAAGCTATGTAGTATGATGTCTCGGGGATCTTTTAGCTCCTTCCCCGCGTTTACTAGGATGGAAATAGGTATCCTTTACCAGAACCCTAGTAGAGTAGTAGGTGGACCTTCACTTTCACTCCATAATGCCGAAGCATGGCCAGAACTAGCAAGGATGGCCACATGTCAAGATGGGTTACAAGATATGACAACGATAAATGTTGGCGTATCTGATAACACGTTCAATCAAGAAAGTCCGAAAGGCCGGATCTGATCTGTCGTTCGTCTGAACGCAATTCTTTGCCATTTCTGGTTTAGCGAACTAGCCCTCCTTCAAAATGCGGGGAGATGCACGCTTGGTTGTGGACAGTGGATCAGAATGGGTGGTGTGGGGTTGAAAGATAGGCAGGCAAGCCAGGTCAGCACTGTCCGTGTTCCGAATGCAACTTCACATGCAGGTTCGGGTAGTTCCCGTTTTGCTATGGGTGTCAACTGATCGCTATTATCGCCACTTGAACGATTTCGCCAGTGTAGGAAATTGATCGAGAAACGGCAATACACAGCGGGATTTCGGTGTTTGTCATAATACAGGAAATGATCTAGTTAGTTCCAGTCGAGATGTCTCAATTCGACTCAGTGTGAAGCTACAGCATAAAGGCAGCCGGGTTTCTCCCGATCAAAGACCGAAATTCTCTTCTATGTTAATCCACAGACTGTATCGCCTCATTTTCTTGACAAAGTTATACGTCCCGAACCGTCAGATACTTGATCAAAATGGCTACTATCAGCGTCACAGGTTTTGGCGGACACGAGATCAAGCGTAAGTCCCAACTCTGACTGAAACCCATTCGTATCACACCTAACCCCAGTCAAGTTAGCACCGGTCTCTTCATTAATAACGAATTTGTCCCTGCACAAGGCAACGCCACTGTGCAGGTCGAGAATCCGTTCAACGGGAAGCATCTTGCCGATATCTCGGCAGCTCAGGCCGCCGACGTAGATAAGGCTGTCAAATTTGCTGCAAAGGCATACAAGGAAACTTGGAGATCGACCCAGCCATCGGTCCGAAAGAACCTCCTAAATCGCCTGGCTGACCTGCTTGAGAGGGACATTAAGGAGCTAGCCTCACTTGAGTCCGTTGATGCGGGTCTCCTGTACCTGGACTCGAGTGGCCTGTTCATCCCTCAAGCCATTGAGACGCTGCGATACTACGCAGGATGGGCTGATAAGATCGACGGTCAATCTCTCCAAATCCCCCAGGGAATGACATACTCACGTCGTGTTCCGATCGGCGTTTGTGCCGCTATCGTGCCCTGGAATGTCCCACTGTAAGTTGAAATACGCCCCCCAGCTCTGTACGTGGGTACCCCTGTATCTCAAGATCTAGACTAACATTCCAACTTCTAGGATGATTACTATCTGGAAGCTGGCGGCTGCCCTTGCAACAGGGAATGTCCTTATCATCAAGACACCTGAGGCTTCACCGCTTTATGGTCAGAAGCTCGGCGATCTTCTCAACGAGGCAGGGTTTCCACCAGGCGTGGTTCAGATTCTCTGTGGTCTTGGCGCCGTAGCTGGTTCTGCCATTTCTGCTCATCCAGAAATTCGCAAGGTCTCGTTTACAGGAAGTACTGCTGTAGGGCGCCAGATCTTGGCTGCTTCTGCAAAGACCAATCTCAAGAAGGTTAGCCTTGAGCTTGGTGGCAAGGGCCCTAGCATTATCTTTGATGATGCCAATTTCGAAAATGCACTTCAGTGGGCATCAGCCGCAATTACTATGAACAACGGCCAAATCTGCGCTGCAGGTAGCCGTATATATGTGCAAGATACTATCTACGAGCGCTTCGTGAAGGCCTTCTCCGAGAAAACACGAGACGTTACTGGCGGGGACCCTTTGCTGGACGAGACCACCAAAGGGCCTGTTATCAACAGCAGCCAGAAGAAGCGCATCATGGATTACATCAAGAAAGGACAGAGTGAGAACCAGAAGCTCTTGCACGGAGCTGATGATTCCGCGTTGCCATCAGGCGGCCACTTTGTACCCAACACAGCGTTTGTAGACGTGGACCCGAAATCCATTGTGATCCGGGAGGAAATCTTCGGCCCTGTTGCTTGCATCGCCAAGTTCAGCAGTGAGGATGAAGTTATTGAGCTGGCAAATGATAGCAACTACGGCCTTGCTTCTGCTGTCTTTACGCAGGATATTGAGAAGGCGATCCGTGTTGGTGACGCGCTAGAGACCGGGCAGGTCACTATCAACATGTGGGGAGCTGTCAATGCGAATGCAGCCTTTGGCGGTGTCAAGGAGAGTGGATTTGGACGTGATCTGGGCAAAGAAGCCATTGATGAGTGGACACAGACCAAGTATGTTCAGGTCATGGTCCCAAAGCTCTAGGCGATTTGTGTTTTTAGTTAGTCTGCTCTGAGCTAATTTGAGTAAATCATTGCACTATCTTACTGTGTGCGAAGCATGCACCTTCCATTGATACACTGCCCTGTGACGTGAAATGAGTATTTCTGATCATAATATCTTGGTCCACCAAGATATCTGGGGCAATAGAAGTTCTCGGCCACAGGTCCCAGCTTCAAATGGCACATGTAACTCACTGTTTAGACATTTTACTACAACCCTCAAGGCCGCACAGATCATCCCGGGTATCATACTGCGAGCTCTCTGTTAGGGTCAAATAATAGAGTAATAAATTTGCAATAGAAAGCTAAAGCGTCCATTTGTTAGTTGATGGTAGTAACTCCTCTCACACCTGAACGATCCGAAGAATTGTCATCCCTGATAGTCTAGTCATCCGCCTTAACGGTGCTCTTATCGTATTTGCACCACACGGCATATCTATCGGCAAGATCTCAAAGGTATGAGCTCAAAGGTATGAGCTCACCGGTACATACTCCGTTTATCTTGGTATCTTACCCCTCGGGTCGTATCCGAGCAATAACTCCAATTCTATCCGCGGAACCTGGCTCACGGCACCTGTGCGGCCGCCGTACACTACTACAGCCTTCGTATTATAGTTACATAAAGGGTTTAGCCTTTTCTGCCAGTTTCCTCGCCCTCCCCATCATATTCGAGTCCCCCACACTAGCGAAACTTTGCTTATCGCGCACACCGGCCCAGCCATTTGTTCAAGCCATGGCTCATCGATATCGAATTGAGCTTAACCAGAAACAAACAAGCTGTGTTGTGACCCCCGCCATCAAACGTCCAGACTAGCGGCATGAACGTTGGAGAATATAATTGACCCCAGACTTTACTTCGTCTGATTGATGCTCTTTTTCAAACATTTTCCATAGAGTACCATCATGACTACCTCAAAGGAAAAACCCGAGCTAGGCGAGGCCGACTCTAAGCATGAGCCTTCCCAGCTGGAGAATCAAGCAACGAACTCAGATGCTGAGCGATTGGACCAACTTGGCCTCCACGCAGAATTGGAGAGGCGCTTCTCTTTGCCTTCAATCATATGCCTCTGCCTATGTTTGATGGGTACATGGGAGGGTCTCTCCTCTGTTGTTGCTCAGGCTCTGGCCAGTGGTGGCGTGCCATGTCTTGTTTACAACTAGTCAGTTTAAGCCCCTCCGTCGAGGTTCTGCACACTTCTAACATCAGACTTCCTTACAGCATTGCCTCGTTTCTCTGCACGGTAGCGACCGCCCTATCCCTAGCTGAGATCGCCTCTGTTTACCCAACGGCAGGAGGTGAGTCCTTTTTCCTAAACCACTGTCTCGTCCCTGAAATACTTTACTTACACCGACCTATCTTTAGGTCAATATCACTGGGTGGCCGCCCTTTTCCCATCGCGTGGCAGAAAGACCGTCTCTTGGCTGACAGGATGGATCTCGATCGGCGGCCAAATCGTGTTGACAGCTTCAGCAGCATTCGCCGGTGGTCTGATAGTTCAGGGTTTGATCGTACTTAACGACGAGACCTATGTCCCGCAGCGCTGGCATGGGCTGCTGCTATACTGGGCAGTCCTCGCCTACGTTTTTATTATGAACACATGGGGTTACCACGCTCTTCCTACGTCAAACTTAGTCTCAGGTATGTATATCTCGAATTATCCTCCACCAAGTGAGTTACTGATAGGAGTCAAGGTGTTCTTCATATCGTTGGCTTCCTTGTGGTCTTCATTAGCCTGGCTGTCAAATCTGAAAAGAATGACGCCGAAAGTGTTTTTATAAGATTCAATAACTCAACTGGCTGGTCCAGCGATGGAGTAGCATGGCTCGTCGGCCTGATCAGTACCGTTTACCCGTTCTTGGGATACGATGCAGCCTGCCACTTGGCAGAAGAGCTGCCCCACGCTTCACACAATGTGCCTGTGGCTATGGTTGGGAGTGTTGTGCTTAACGGCATTATAGGTTTCGCTTATGCCATGATGCTGGCGTTTTCTACGGGCTCGTTAACTAGCATTCCCAACACGCCAACCGGCTTCCCATTCATCGCCATTTTCTTACAGGCAACCAAATCCAATGCTTTTACGACAGTGTTGGTGCTTTTCATTGTCATAATTGCTATGACTGCCAGTGTTGCTTGTCTAGCTTCAGCTTCAAGGACCTTGTGGGCATTTGCCCGCGATGATGCTACTCCTTTCTCTTCTTTCATTAGCAAGGTCGACGATAAGAAGCAGATTCCCCTCCGTGCCATCGCCATCGTTACCATCCTGGAAATGCTCCTTGGGCTCATTTATGTCGGCAACTCAACGGCATTCAACGCTGTCTTGTCCATGGCCATCGTTGGCATGTATATATCCTACCTACTTCCGGTGGCTTGCATGTTATTCTTCGGTCGCAGCGCTCTTTCCCCTACGGACTATGGTCCCTTCAAACTCAACCGCGTATGTGGTATAGTCTGTAACATAATTGCCCTTGTCTGGTCAATTGTCACGGTTACTTTCAGCACGTTTCCCACCCAAATACCTGTTACCGAGACCAATATGAACTACTCTAGTGTCATTATGGTAGGATGGATCGTCCTAGGGATCTCGCACTATATTGCAGTAGGCAGACACAAGTTCAAAATGCCCATTGTTAGGGCCCATGTTCTTATGGGGGTTACGGCTAATTGAGACATATTCCTATCGGTCTTTGTTGTGGGATATGGTCAATACCGCGCAAGAGACAGGTCACGATCATCGAGTAGGGCTAGCTACCTTAAAGAGGACCGTATTCCATTCTGTAATTTAATTCAAACTTCCTTATTTTGAAGGTCAGTGGGAATTATTCTGTCAAAAGTGATTCGATCAATGTTACGGCTATTGTCCGATGCGGGTGCCAGAAGTGATGGTGGTATAAGCCCGAATGTAGGTGGGATGTCTCACAACACCTAGCCAAGCAGGGTTTCTAGCCTCTCCTCGTACATAACCTTAACCCAACTTTCCATTTTTCCGTCGTTATGGCCATGGCTCCCTTCTTCGTGCGTTTTTACTTCATCAGCACGCTGCCAGACCCTTTCTATGATCTGTATCCCACGCTGAACTGCGTTCAAGCCGATATAATTATACAGTGCTGTCAGCTTACTTGTCACAAACGACCTCCAATGCGACACAACAGCATCGCTGGTGAGCAAAGATGTCATCCCCTGATGTGTATTTAGTCCTTCTGAGAGACAATACTGGACATATCGTTCTTTGCAGTATTGCAAAGTGCTGCCCGCAATTACAAATGGTAGTAATTGGATTGACTTGGTCCTTGATGTATCTGGTAACTGAGATAGCAGTGCCAGAATATTTATTGCCAACGAAAGAAGGCGTTGTGAAATCGGTGGCTCGGCATATGAAGCTGACTCTGTGTCATGTGTCGATGGATTAGAAGCTGTAGATGGTATTTCCGACTCCATCAGCTCGGGGAAAGCCCTATACAATTCGAGCAGAAGAGATAGCTGATAAACGCGACCTATGATTTGGAAATGACTCAAGGGGGTGAGGCTGTCGTGTGTCTCGCTAAATCTGTTACTTGGTGGCATCCTGTAACTGAAAACTATCTGCTGCACTTGCCGGGCACTGTTGAGGAGCACCGAATTTGGCAATTGTTCATAATCAGTCGACGACGATCTTGTGACATAAAGTTTGCGGACAATGCAGCCGGCTTTGGCCATGTACATGAACAGGGTGGGCGTGATGCCTACCAGCGGGTTCGGTTGTCCACCCCTAGACTCGACGTCATCACAGAGTGGGAGAAGGTAGTCAGTTGCTGACAGTTCCTGGTCCATATGAAACGCTGTGATAGCCTCCAGGTACGCTACAATGCCAACGAAGAAATTGCTGTGTTCAGAAGTGAAGGGAAGCGATTTGATAGACTGTGGTGGCAAAGGTTGCAATCCGGCAGTCCCCAATGTCCACCATTGCATAACACTGCGAGCACCTTGTACGTAAGTTGGTTCAAACAAAGAAGCGTGGTTCCATGTCTGTCATAAGTTAGAAATCAAGAAGGGAATAGAGGGTCGTTTGGTACTCACAGAGGTCAATCCTAAAAGGAAAGTGGCGAGTAGAATAGCAGCAGATAGTGCTCGGGATCCGTCTTCCGCAAGATTTGCCTTGGTCAGCTTTTGTATCCCCGAAACAAGAGAAGATATTGCTTCTGTGCGATGTGCTAACGACAGACTGGCCCCTTTTCTATCTCGCTGATACAAGTGGGCTGCCGACATTGCATTCACGCTGTGGAATACATGTGGATAACTAAACATGAGTTCTGCAACCAAGGCTCGAAACGGATTATCTGGTGAATCGAACCCTGAGGTGATGCCACAGAGCAGTGAGAAGTAGTGGCTTGATAAAGGGTTTGGATCATTTGCCGATAACAAAAGGTGGTGATTGTGCGCATCCGGGATGCTTTGTCCCCTTCCGTCTTGTGCTTCCACCTCTTGAACCTCTGGGCATAGAGGGTGGATGAGCGAGCCCACGCGGTTTTCAGGGCAGAAGAGTGATAATGCCGCATGGAATGGAGAGTCGGCTGTTTCCATTTCATTGTTTTCGCTATCAGTACCAAGAACTGAGAGGTCCAGTGGCTCTGTCTGGTACGCTTCCTTAGGACTAGCAGTGCTGCCTGATGACCCTACGTAAGGATAGTCGTCGCCTGGTGACGAAACTGCTATACTCTGGGGTGATGGTGATGTGTTTGAAGTAATCGCAGCTTGAAGCTTGGCAGCCTCTTGTTCGAAAGTCAGCCAGAAGCCCTCCAACCCTGGTTGGGAAATTGCATCATTGGCCACCCGCCTCTCGTACTTGTCGGACCATTTGACTCGTTGTTGGTAGCCAGGGCACTCAACACTCTTCTTGATACATGCCAAGCATGCAGGCATTGCTTCATCGCATTTGATATGCTTCTCACTAGTTAGCGTCAAATCCTTTCCCTTGAATGAATTGCATCCACTCTTACTCTTTGTTTGCAATTGGCGCAACCAGCTGTATATTGCAACGTCAGTTGCTGGCAGCTAATGAACATACAGGTGACAGAATCATGGTCTTACAGCGTGAATATAATCTGGCCTTCACACGAGGCTTCATTGTCTGCATCTTCTCCAGGCTTTTCTTTTGTTTCTCTCTTTTTCGGTGAGGAGGTGAACCAACGCAGTGTTGAGCTGGGATGGGGCGGGTTGTAGTTCTATGATCCACTTTGCCCCAACCTTCTTATCTGATTACGGCTATCAGCAAAGTACCCAGCGCTCTGCAGAACTTGGGATAAGGCGCGCAGCATAGCATCCCCTATTGGTCTTCGGTAAAGATTCACACTAAAGCATTCCCCACTTGAGGATATGACAATAATCCTATGAGTCTGGACTAGGCTAGCCTGATGTTCTGCCGTCATCAAAGCTGCGGCATGTCGCTGATCTCCGCAACCATGGCTGGCTTATTATGAGGGGTTCAGCCATCTCGTGAAATTTTACCAATAACGGCTTAGCCTGACTTTGCATCTATTACCCCTACCGGGAATCAAGACAAGCCCTGCTACTAAGGTTATCAGACTACTTGGGTAGGGCCTGGAGACCTGGCACCCTTTTAGCTACTCGGGGTCTGCTAGTGATACATCTGGTGATAAGATGCCTAGCAATGCGTACTTAATAAAATATCACTTTTAACTATATAAACTGTTATTTAATAAGGTTTAATCTAAGTTTATTACAAGTTATCTAGAACAATAATACAATATATCTTACTAACAAAGTAATAATATAGCTAAGATAATGTATAAGCTTTTAGTACTTGATTACTAGGATAATACATAGTATAAAAGTTATTAGTCCTTATCAAGCATCTCCTTCTTAGTATCAGAGCCATTAGATGTACCTGACTTACTGTTGTTATCGAAAGTAGCTGCAATAGCCTCGAGACTAGGTCCCTTGGTCTCAATAAAGAACTTCCATACAACCGCAAGCTCGATAGCCAGCCAGGCAACATAGACAAAGTAGAACTTCCAAGCCAGAGCCTGGAGGCCAATAGGGTTGACCATGGTGTTGATAAAGTTACTAGCCTTGCCAAAGAACATGAGAAGCGAAAATCCCTTGGCCCGGATGGGGTAGGGCAGAATTTCGACTGGATAAGAGTAAAGAAGGGCGTTGAAAGCCAGGTTGTAAAAGAAGTAAAAAAGGAAGAGCATGGCAATAACAGCTCTGCCTGCAGCAACATTGTGGTCCTCGTTGAACAGACCAGCGCAAAGAGTCTGGCTGGCAAAGACACCGAGCATACCTCCAACAGAGAGGATGAACTGAGTACGACGCTTCATGTAAGCGGTGACGAAGGCGGATGCAACTGAGGTAAGCCAGTTGAAGATCATGAGGCAGCCATTGAGAATGTTGCGTTCTTGGGCATCGGACACGCCAACTGTCTCCAGAACACGGACCAAGTAGTAAGATACAAGACCGTTGCCAGACCACTGACTGAAGCATCCAAGACAAACGAGGATAAAGACTCGCTTCCGGTTTCCGGGAGAGTTGAAGAGATCCTTCCAGCCCGTCTCGTTGCCAACTTCGGATTCAATAACATTTCGCATCTGGATAAACTCCAGTTTCACCAGTTCATCATTCTCGTCACCGTTGGCATGCCACTTTACCAGCATAGCCTTTGCTTCTTCGCTTCGTCCGTTGGCGATAAGCCATCGTGGTGATTCAGGTAGGCAGAAGACGAAAGATATGGGGAACAGGGCGGGCGCAGCTTGGAGCAGAGATGGAATTCTCCACGACCATTCGCTAGGAATACGGAAAGTTCCAAATGTAACCCAAGCGGCGAGAATGGCACCGATGTACCACGAGGTTTGGTAGAGGGATGTAATGACTTGTCGTTCCTTGGGATGGGCTAGCTCTCCGATAAGCATGGGAGCATAGGCGTTGGCGAAAACGAGACCGAAACCGATGATGAAGCGGGAAGCGAGAAACATGCCGACTGGTAAACGAGGTTAGCGGTTGAGGTTGACAGAGAGGACAGAAGCCAGGAAGTAACTCACAATTAACAGAGGCACCTTGGATGACAGCACCAGTAATCATGATAATAGCGCCAACAAAAATACCCATACGACGTCCGTATCGATCACCGACAAGACTGATGAAAGGCGACGCGACAACACATCCGAGAGGCAGAATAGCCGACATGATACCGAGAAGTGCACCTCGAGGCTGGCCGAAGTCTAAGGGATTCGATTAGCACTAAGCGATGATGGCGCAGTCGGAAGAAGACCTACATTCATCCCATGATGGCACAGCTTGCAGACCAGACATCATGCTGGCATCGAATCCGAGAGTAATAGCCGCGCATAAACATGTTGGAATAATGAGAAGATACAGTCGAAAAAGACTCTTGTTCTTGTAGAAGGGAGGTGCAGCAGCGACAAGGTCCTGGATTCTCTGATCGAGATCAATCGTCTCATCGGCGACAACGTGGCTGGCGTCTTCAGTCATAGCCACGTCGGCTTTGGCATCCAAGGTGTTCCTACCCATCTTGAAGGTTTGAAGATTGAAGGAAAGATGTGAAAAGAAGTGTTGTGTACCAGTTTGTGATGGTGTTTGATGCGGGTGATCCCCAGATATTTAACAATTGCGGCCGATACGTTAGCTCGCTTCGACCGAGACCGCTCTTGGGTAACCGAGCAGGTTAGCAATATCAATTGGCCTCAGCTGAAGCAAAGGCAAAGCGCAATGCTACGTCGTGACAAGTTACGATGCGGGGACCCCAGGAAGGAGAGAGAAAAAACTTGCAATGAGTAATTTCACGACCCCATGGGGCTTGAAGCTAATCCCCAATCCCCGCATTGAGGAACCGCTGCGAGTCAGAAGGTTGAGGTAAACGGATACTTCCCGGCAGAAACAGTTTTCTCTACCGGGTGCTTCCCGACCCTTCCCCACTTATGCCCAACTTTACAACTCCAAGTTCCAGAGACTCGGTTAACCCCTCGCCCTGCTGTATCTGGGTCATCGATATACATAACAATAGTCTCTTTGCTCATCCTGACATTGAGTGTCAAACTGTGAAACCTAGCAAGTCATTCATTCCATCACCCACAATGGCATCTTGCCAAACTACCAACGATCTTGTCTCCCAGCTTACTATCGAGGAGAAGGTCTCCTTGCTCTCAGCCGTTGACTGGTGGCGAACCCCCACCATCAAGAGAGACAATGTTTTTGTACCTCACATCAAGATGTCCGACGGGCCCAATGGCGCGCGAGGCGAAAGCTATGTGAGCGGTATAACCGCCGCATGCTTCCCTTGTTCAACTGCCGTCGGTGCTTCATTTGATGAGCAGCAGGCATATCGTCTAGGCGAGGAGATTGCAAAAGAGACCATCACAAAGTCTGCCAATGTCCTGCTGGCCCCTACCATGAACATCATCCGATCTCCTCTCGGTGGCCGCAACTATGAGACTTACTCAGAGGATCCGTACCTGACTGGGATTCTGGCCTCTGCTTTTGTTCGTGGTTGTCAAAGCCAAGGTATTGCAGCTACGCCCAAGCATTTCGTCGCCAACGAGTCGGAAAAGTCTCGAACCAAGATGACATCCAACATTGATCTCCAGACCTTGCGTGAAATCTACATGCTGCCTTTTCAGCTTGTGCTGCGCGATTCAGATCCTTGGTGCTTCATGACTTCCTACAACCGCCTGAACGAGGAGTACTGCGCAGACAGCCAATGGCTATTGGAGGACATTCTCCGCAAAGAATGGGGATTCTCCGGGCTAGTGGTATCCGACTGGATGGGAACTTACTCAACTGCCAAAGCACTTATTGCAGGAATGGATCTTGAGATGCCAGGTCCAACGAGATGGCGTGGGAAAAAGCTGATCGCCGAGGTCGATGCAGGAACTGTTTCTGTTGGAGTACTGGATAAGAGCGTTCGGAGAGTTGTAGAGTTGGCAAAGAAGACGGGTCGTTTTGATGATCCTGTCGAGAAGCCTGAACGTTCTGTTGAGGATCCTGATCGACAGGAGTTCATTACCGCTGTTGCAGCGGATGGCATGGTCCTACTCAAGAACGACAACAATGTGCTTCCATTATCTGCAAACGCTTCCGTTGCCGTCATTGGCCATTTCTCCACCAATCCCAGTATTGGCGGTGGTGGCAGTGCAAAGGTTCTAGCACAACATATCATCTCACCACTCCATGGTCTTGAGTCCCGTGGGGTCAAGTGCTGGCATGCCCCAGGTGTTCCTGTCTTCGGAGCCTTGCCCCACGCCGAGGCAGGCTCGATCACTGATGTTAAGCTGAGGTGGTTCAACAGTTCGGTGGTCGGAGATAATCTCGCACACGAGCAGACGATCACGCAGCCAGAATACATGATCAAAGAGGCTTGGCCCTCCTATCTCAACAAAGAATATTGCACTAGCATGTCTTTCAGCCTGACACCGTCATCAAGCGGCGATCATACATTCTCCGTCATCACCACCGGCAAGGCTGATGTCTTGATCAACGGAAACAATGTCTTTCACCGTGTACAGGAGCCTGTTTTGCTGCCGGAGTCCTTTTACTTCTACAAGGCCAAGATTGAGCGTCGATTTACCTTTCCTATGACTGCTGGTCAAGTTTATAACGTCGAATTACATTCCTGGGCCACAGACGATGAGGTTCTCTCTAAGATTGGCGGCACAATGTTTCAGGGAGCCTCACTTCGTTTCATGGAGCATGTGGACATTCCCGGGGCCATTAGGGACGCTGCGGACGCTGCAGCAGCTTCAGATGTTGCCGTGGTCTTTGTAGGCACGACAAATGAGATGGAGTCAGAGGGTTACGATCGTGATACAATGGATCTCACCTCTGACCAGTATGATCTCATTGCCGCTGTTGCAGGCCGTAACCCAAAGACCGTGGTTGTCAATTTCTCTGGGTCTCCGGTCACTGTATCCCCATTCATCAACCAGGTTCCCAGCTTCCTGCAAGGATGGTTCGCTGGTCAAGAATGTGGTCACGCTATAGCTCGCGTTCTGTTTGGCAATGTGAACCCTTCGGGACGTCTGCCAATGTCGTGGCCGCGGAAGAACGAAGATAACCCAGCTTACCCTAACTTTCCTTGCGATGACAATCTTGTTCTCAATTATGAGGAGCGCCTCAAGGTCGGTTATCGCTTTTATGATGACGAATCATCCCCAATGCCGGAGTTCCATTTCGGACAAGGTTTGTCTTACACGACCTTTGCTCTACAGGGCGAGCCCAAGTTCACGACGTGCTTCGAGAGCGCGGAGCATACAGAAGTGTCCCTATCAACTGAAGTTCGGAACACTGGTATCAAGGACGGCAAACAAGTTATCCAGGTTTATGTCACAGTTCCTGCTTGCGACGGAAATGATCGTCCTGTGAAGGAGCTCAAGGCTTTCCGAAAGGTGCCAGTGCACGCTGGCGAGTTCGAAACAGTCACATTCAACCTTGATAAGTACGCATTCAGCTACTTCGACAAAGCGACAGGAATGTGGGTCATCCCAGAAGGGGAATTTCTCGTACATCTGGGATTTAGCTCTGCCGAGCTGCTCCAGACCTTACGTGTTTCCAACATCAAGCGACATTCATGGACAGGGTTATAGAAATTAGGACTAGCTATCATTACCTTATGCAGACCAACTCCATAATGGAAAAGCAAATTCATCACCCGTTTCAAAACCGCCGTATGTGGGAAGTCCACCGTCCAAGCTCCAATCCCAATTTTCTTGAAATAGTAACGTCATGAGCTCTCCCTGCACTGCCTGGTCTTCCGTAGCAGGAACAAAGGTGCTACTCAGGTCTGCGTCATGAGTAGCTTCAAGACTGACGGACGGCCTACGAGAAACCATCCTTGACGCTTCTCTCGAGTTTCTTGTTGCTGCACATGAAATGTCAGGAAAGTGTAATGACTTCATAAGCTCACAGGAATTGGACCTACAGAAATATACGGAGCGGGCCTGCTCCTTCAGCTGAAGCAATTGACCCAGAAACCCCTTTGCGCGCTGGTTTTCTCTGCCGATAAGCCGTAGCAGCATAGTGGTATTTTCCCACGTGGCATCCAGCTGGGCTTGGTTGAAATGTTTGCTTCCTGCAGCTTGCGCACGTTCTGCAAGAATGATTATACCGCCACATGTCATGAGATCTTGATAAACGTCAGCGGGAGTATGCCACGAGATGGGAGATCATACAAAATAAACTAAACCACCATGCACCAGTGGCGTCATCCTGCCTTGCAGATAACAGGGAAACTGATAACTCGTAACTAACTTTCGCACACGTCATAGCGCACTGAGACTGGAAAGCTGTTTGTAACGTGTTAGCTTCGAGACCGCCACCTCCAGAATCTTTGTCAATTGATCCCCGGCTTTGATACGCAATCCTCGTTGCTGCGCAATAAGCGCTGAAGCTAGGTCTATAGAGTAGAATCCTGAGATGAAGGAACCTGGCGTGGAGGACATTCCGCTGCCTCTTGAGTATATGATCTCGATCAGTGAGCGCACGTTGCGGCTCCGACTCACGGCCCCACCATCTGAGAACCTCAACCAGAGATGTCCTGAAATCTTCGAGCATAGACTCCAAGTGGACAAGAGTACTGAAATCAGATGATGAGCTCTGCCAGTATATGGAAGATAGGATCTTGCCGAGGACTTTGGCCAACCTTATATTCTCTACCATAAACAGATTCTGCGACTGGACACCCTCGGATTGACTGCACGAAGGAACCTCGCTGTTGATGAACTCATCGTCCACGGCGGACGGAATGAGGACATCGTCTGTCATCTCCAGCACAGGCCGTCTACCCAATGTCATGCAAACTGTCATTTCCATCTGCAAACACCCATACCAAACTCTACGGCGGATTTCATTCTCCAAATTTGATCGCCGATGGGCATTCTTCTCGGTGTGCAGACCTAAGCCGACCGCGATCCGACAAGCCAGCCCGACAATGTTGTAGCACCGTATGGGATGCTCACTAGATATAGCAAACTGGGCGGCAAGAAGTAACGCCTGGACATGAGAGAGATCACCTTTGTCCAGCACATCTATCTGCAGTAGGCTTCTCATGCGCGAACTGAACATTTCTGATGCGGACTCTTTGTGGGGCAAGTCGGAGAATTCACAGCCTAGAGAAAACATGGCGTTCAGCGCGCTGAAGAAAGAGGATTCAGAGCAATGCCCGCCTCCTAGACCGATGTCGCCGCTTCGGCTACTCTGGGGTCCTGTGTAACCGTCTGGTGACCATAGTGATTCATAGCGTTCTCTAAAGCTTGTAGAGTGTGTCCAAGGGTAGAAAATATGAACCTCGTTGAAATAAATATCAAGAATCTTATCCGCGACCTGCCGTGGCGGCAAGGCATAGTCAGGCAAGTGCAGAGATGCTACACTGGGTGTTTGATTTTTGTCGCGATGTGGGACCGATCGTCGAGATTCGGGCTGAGATACCTCACGAAGCAGTGAGTGAACGGATGATGGACCAAAAAGGTTATCCTCTTGGAAATCCTGGGACAGAGCCGGGGCTCCCATGACACTGACCGGACTGGGCCCACCCACTTCGGGACCTGGGATGGACACCCCTGCACTGCGGGTGGTACCCGGCCTATCTCTGGGACTTGCAGACGCCCTGGTATTTGTATTCGCATTTGTGCGTGAAGCAGCGTTCGTTGCAGCCTCTTGACGAAGCTGGTCTATGACCTGCTGCATTTCCGTTACTTGCTTTTGCAACGACGAAATGTATCTTGTCAGGGATTAGTTCTACTCAATCCGGTGTTTATTTTGGACGGGACCTACTCCTGTTCGCTTAATTGCTTCGCCGCGCCGGCAATTACGGTGTAGATACATTGACCTGGAGGTTCTCCACGCTTGCTGCATGGGCTACAGATGGGTTTAGAGCCATCGCATTTGACCTTGCGCTCCCGACAATTGTCGCACGCCAATGCAACTCTTTTGCGCTTCGTGGGACGAGTCGAGGCCGAAACAGATGTTGTGTCGTCGGTATCTTGCGTCGGTGGACCCAGGTCCGTAGACTGGTCCATTGCATCGGACGACATACTGTAGCAGTGGGCGGCTGAATTGAGAATGAAAAGGCCGTAGGTGTGTGAGTGTCGGAGGGAAGAAGAATCTTATCACGGGCTGTACCCGTCTCAACAACTAGGTTTGCCGGCTTTCGGCGCTAGATGACCCGGAAACTACCCGAAGCGGGCGTCTATGATTATCCCACCCGGTCTTGTTCCGTCGCCTTTGGTAGTTTGCCGAGTCCAGTCCCGTGATTGATCAATCAATTTATCCTACAGCTTTAAGGACCAGATAATTAATTCTAAGGGAGCCATCGTGTTCTGGCTGACGTGTCGCTTGACCCTCAATTTTGCAGCACGATACCAGTTTCTCCTATTAGCTTTCACCATGCTGAAATTCACATTTCGCCCTCTATTACGGCATGCTCGGAAGCCAATCACCTCAGCTGTTTCGCCGCTGCCAATCATCCCTGTAAATAGCATCCACAGCAGTAAGAGTACGCAACAGAACGAGTCCAACAGCCAACGTCACCACAGGGAACCACCCAAGAGACCTGTCCTGCTCGCTTCGGCGCTGTCTGCGACGGCGACTACTGTTGGTGGCGCTTTATTATTGGTTTCTTTGGGCTATGGGAGTAAGGCAGTGGAAAATGATTCCAAGTACGCAAGCCGACAGCAGATGGAATTAGTAAGTAGACCTAGGCCGAAACTCTACAGTTACTTTTCATTGACATACTTAGGCAGTAGAGGAAATCAGACAGGCTCTCGGAGAAGACGCTGTGAGCATCGAAGATGAGATACTTCATGCTCACGGCTACTCGGAGTGGTCCACGATTAACATCGACAGGCTGCCCGTTGCAGTCACCTTCCCTTCGTCAACAGAAGAGGTAGCATTGATTGCCAAGATTTGCCACAAAAGACGTGTTCCCATGAGTAAGTGTTCCATTATCGAGCGAGCGAGTTGTACTAACAGGAGGACAAAGTTCCTTATTCAGGTGGCTCAAGCGTTGAGGGCCATTTCTCAGCTCCATATGGTGGCGTCAGCGTTGACTTTGTGAACATGAACCAGATTTTGCAGGTACATGCCGACGAGTAAGTGCATTCCATCATCAGCTATTAATAGGGGATGAGTTTGTGTTGAGTTACGTTCCAGTTTGAACATTGTTGTGCAGCCGTCTGTACCCTGGATGGATCTCAATGAGAAGATTAAAGACACCGGTCTCTTCTTCCCAATTGACCCTGGTCCGTCGGTAAGCCAGTACTCAGAAACTTCAGAACTTGAGCAGCGCAGCTAATTTGATGGCTTAGGCGCAAATTGGCGGCATGATTGGTACTAATTGCAGGTATGGATCCTTGACTTGCGACTTCACTTGACCCAAGTCCAATGTGTTGACATGATCTAGTGGCACAAACGCTGTGAATTACGGTACCATGAAAGACTGGGTGGTGAACCTAACGGTGGTCCTAAGTGATGGTACTATCCTTAAAACTCGTCGGAGACCGCGGAAGTCATCAGCTGGCTATAACCTCAATTCTTTGTTCGTGGGGTCTGAAGGGACCTTGGGGTTCGTCACCGAGGCTACACTCAAACTCGTCCCAATCCCAGAGCGAACTGGAATTGCTGTATTGACGTTTCCCACTGTGAAGGCAGCGGCCAGCATGGCAATCGAGGTCATCCGCCGTGGTGTACCCATCAACGCGGTCGAGATTCTCGATGAGGTCCTCATGAGCGTCATCAACAGGGTGGGTGCCACTTCCAAACAATGGGCTGAAGTCCCGACGTTATTCTTCAAGTTCAGTGGCAGCGATCTAGCAGTCAATGACAGCATTGCTAGAGTGCAAGAAATATCCAAGAATAACAATGTGCTGGACTTTCAATTTGAAAGCGACCCGCACAAGCAGAAAGCACTGTGGTCAGCTCGCAAAGAAGCACTATGGAGCATGATGGCGTTGAGAGAGACGGATGGACTCGTATGGTCCACCGATGTGGCTGTGCCTCTATCTCGAGTCGCAGAGCTCATAGGTATGTGGCCTGGCATTATTCCAGCACAGTCGAATCTAATCCCCCACAGATGTATCCAAGAAGGATCTTGTCGAGCTCGGCATATTCGGAAGCATCCTAGGACATATTGGCGATGGTAATTTCCACGAGACAATTCTCTTCCAGAAACACCAACACGACCAAGTTGAGAAGTGCGTTGACAGGATGGTCTTGCGGGCGCTTGAGATGGAGGGTACTTGCACGGTAAGCGTTTTCTCACTCCCAAACACGTCGTTAAACACAAAGGGACTAATAATACCAGGGCGAACACGGTATTGGTCTTGGAAAGAAGGATTTCCTTAGGGAGGAGGTCGGCGAAGCGCCAATTGAGGTTATGAGGGCTATAAAATCCAGTTTGGACCCGTTTTGGCTTATGAACCCGGGTAAGATCTTTGACAAGAAGTAGATTAGCGGAACAAAGATACCAGAAGGGATTTGCTTTAGAAATACACATTCTATATCCAGAATCGTCACTTGAATAGTATGATGCAAACTGTAAGAATAGCACTTAAATCTATCGGGATCGTTTCAATGCATACGGTGAATGAATAGAAACCTTCTCCGGAATGATTCTATTATTTTGGTACCTGGTGTCGCATCGCGACTAACTACAATCTTCAGTATCGCATGTCACCCCAATGAATCTGCACAAAAGAGAGCGATGATAATTGACTTGTTGTTGATCGTCCTTATGTTCAGGTCTACCAAATCTTTATTTTCTCTGTCTATTCCCAAGTCTAAATAGCAACATCCAATACTGCCGACACACCACGATCAAGGCTCTCGATAGCCGCAGCCAGCGCCGCCGAGAACTCTGAAGAATCAGCTACCCTAGCCCCAAAGATCTCCCCATTACTCGCAGCCTTCGCAATACCAGCGTAATCTGGACTTGGCGCAAAGGAAATATTAAGCTCCTCGTTGGTTGCTCGTGATGCAGGGCCGTCAGGATGTACCAGCAGCATGGACCGCCGAGGAGCATTCCAGCCAAGGTTATTGAGGACAATGGTCAGAATCGGGATTCCGTAGCGTGCAGAGATCCAGTATACGCTAGAGGGAACGCTGAACATGTAGGACCCATCACCCACAATTTGTACTACATATCGCTTCTGCTTACCGGGGACCAAGGCATCGGCTGCATCCGCGGCAAGTTTGACACCCAACGCGCCACCACCGCTCCAGCCGAGACCACCACCTCCGCAGTGAACCCACTGCCCTGGGATAGTTGCCCGGAGCTGATCTGAGACGAATATGGCGTTTGTAATTGCCTCCACCGCCCAAATAGTATCTTTAGGCAGCTTCTCGCGTAACGTGGCGCAGACGTAGTCAGTAGTGAGCTTTCCCGAGTCTGGTAGTTTAGCTCGCTGATCAAGGGTGCTAATACGCTCCTTGTATGATTTCACTAAAGCTTGAGCCCGTGAATCATAGTCGGCGCTTGATAGCTTCTCGGCCAGGTTGCTCTGAAGGTACTCAGTGATCTGCTTAAGGGCGATCTCGGCGTCGACGCGATACCTCTGTTCGGCATCGATGTAAAAGACCAGCATAGACTCCTTGAGGGGATCGACGTCGAGGTGGAAAATCCTCGCCGAGCTCTTGGGCTTGCAGAGCTTGTTAATCCACGGAACATCGCAATCCAGAATCAGGAACACATCCGCATTCTCGATCACGTTATCGACTCCATACTTCATGCCAAGCCATCCAGGATGGTCCGCAGGGAAGCACATGTCTGAGCAGCCTGTATCAAGGACACGAAGACCCTTGATGGTATCAGCTAGTGACACAAGGGGCTTAACCGCCGCATGGTTGCGGCCTGTAAAGCCAACGATGACAAGTGGGTCAGAGGCGTTTGCCAGGGCTTCGGCGATCTCACGAACGGCGTAGTCTGGGAGAGCAGCTGGAGCAATAGGTCTCCAATAAGCTGAGTTCACAGAATACGGCTCAATGGTCTCCTCCATTACCTCGCGGGCTCCCATAAGGTAGGCCGGCCCTTGAGGGTGGCTTGTGGCAAGCTGGATGGCACGTCGAACCATTTGCTTAACATTCTTGCCAGTTTTGATCTCTCCAGTATATCTGCAGTATTGGGAAACAATCTGCTTTTGATCTGGGACATCTTGAATCCAGTGACTTAACAGACATGCATATTAGCATGGCCACCAAGATTAAATTTGGAGCAAAGACTGAGTAACTTACATGAACTCGGTTCGTGAGCCAAGAAGCTCTCCCTCTATAGTATAGGGCGAAAGACCAGCAAAGATGAGAACGGGGGCTCGTCCCATAGCAGCATTATGGATCGCAGCCGCTAGAGCCGATGTGCCAACATCAACATGCACGATGACACACTGGGCTTCGCCGCTCACTCTCGCATATCCATCAGCCATGGATAGAGCCACCATCTCGTTGGGGCACGTGATGATTTTCGGGAACGTATCAGGCATTTCCCTTTGGCCCTTAACCATAGCCTCCAAGATACTGGGGTGGTCCGAACCCAAGTTGACAAAGCAGTTCTTGACCCCGGCCTCGACCAGGGCCTCGAAGAAGGCAAACGATGTCGTGTACCTAGCACTCGATGTTAGTGGCTGATCTCAATTTGGAACGCTGGTTAAAGTTTACATGGTATGTTCCGCGTTGAAAACGAGATTTGTGTGCGTGTGTCTGTAGAAACAGGATGTTGAACTTCAGTACGATATCGCTGTGATTTATGGTGAGTTTCAATTGATACAAATCGTCGCCGGTTTCGCGCCATTTCCTGTGAGTGGGTTGTTCCGGGAATGACCCGAAGAGGAGTCAACCTGCGACGGTTACTACCCGTGTGTCGGGAGCGAACCCGGCAGTGAATCGGCAAATGCACAGGACATCCCGGCATTAATAAAACAAGGCTACTACTTGTCTTAGTAACAAGATAACCATTCAAAATATAGCTTCTACTTAATTTTTATATTTCATGCAGTTATAGATTAATTGTTAAATGTAATAGTAATAATTTAGTTAAAAATATTTAAATTGTATTTATTATATTAAGTATATTTAAAATCTCTGTCTTAACTTACAGTCTAAACGTAGTCTCTTTAAGAATATATATTAAAGCATGCTTAATAAAACAAGGTATTTATATTTCCACATTGTAAACCTAATGCTAAGCTACTCTAACGCTCACGGCTGACCCAGTCCACCTTACGACCGTGGCCAATGATCTTAGTTATGAGCGCCCATCTACTCTGGGGAGCCTTTCTCCCCGCCCCCATACCCCGCAATGTTTCATCCGGGGTTAGGCCGCTTCTCTGGTGGCTTCAATAGTTATCAAATCATGGAGAGTGAACCGGTGGCGCATCGATGGAGGGAGAGAGGACAAGGTCGAGACCCTGGCTGCTAAGACACCGATCGCCTATATAAGACGCCGGCTTCCACTACTCCGTCAACAAGAGCATTCTATAGCTAAAAGCACAACAACACATTTACTTGGATTCCAATCTCTTTCCAATCATGGCTGATCCAACCGAGAAGACTACGATGGAGCACAGGTCCCTCAAGGGCGCCGAGTCAGCTATTGACCAGCCCACCGAGGACTCTGTAGCCACCAAGAAGCTGCTGCGGAAATGTGATCTTCATTTGCTCCCCCCTCTTATGGTTATCTACTTTCTCTCCTTCATGGACAGGACCAATATTGGTATGTTGGACCAAGTCAATTCAGCCTGAGCTAATGGAGACACTGCCATTGTTAGGCAACGCAAAGATCCAGGGAATGACGGAGACTCTCAACATGACTGGAAACGATTACAACATGGCTTTGTTTGTCTTTTTTATCCCGGTATGTTTGCTACCATAGCGCCAACGTATACGAGGTATGACTGACAGTGCTCATGATGTAGTACATCCTCTTTGAGGTCCCATCGAATATAATCATCAAGAAGATATCTCCATCTCTCTGGCTTGCCTCTATCACGGTTCTGTGGGGTATCTCTACAGTCGGTATGGGTCTTGTCAAGAATGTAGATGGACTCATTGCCTGCCGAGTTCTACTGGGATTTTTTGAGGCCGGCATCGTTCCAGGTATGGTCTCATAATTTGACCGACCGGAGAACGCCAGCTGACATCAACTTAAGGTTGCATTTACTTGATCGGCATGTACTACAAGCGCTACGAGGTTCAGTGGCGCATGTCACTCTTCTTCAGCGCTAGCATCCTGGCAGGCGCCTTCTCTGGTCTTCTTGCATTTGCCATTGCTAAAATGCATGATGTTGGGGGACTTGAAGCCTGGCGTTGGTACGTCTTTCTTCCTACAAACGCGGTTTTACTTGCTAAAATTGAGAATCAGGATCTTTATCCTCGAAGGCCTCCTTACTGTTGTCACTGGTGTTGCTGCAAAATGGTGGATTCCTGACTGGCCCGAGACGGCCAGCTTTCTCACTGAGGAAGAGAGAGCCAGACTCGTTGGGCGATTAGCCGATGATTCGGGCGATGCAAGGATGGATCATCTAAACAAGGCAGCTTGGAGAAGAATAATGTCTGATTGGAAGATCTACCTTGGTACGCTTGCATACTTTGGCATATTAAACAATGGCTACGCTGGTTCGGTAAGTTCTGGTATTATCGATACAGTATGGCAGAATCACGATACTGATCCTTCCTCTGCAGTTCTTTATCCCTACTATCCTTCGAGAGATGGGATATGCCGCAGAGCGCGCCCAAGTCCTGACGATCCCGGTATACGTTGTCGCAACTATCGGCTGCTTGACCGCGGCGTTACTGGCGGATCGCCTGCGTCACCGCTATACCTTCACCATAGTGGGGGTTCTGGTCACGACCGTTGGCTACATCCTGCTTCTCTGTCAGCAAAAGGTCCCCACTGCGGCACGGTACTTCTCCCTCTTCATGCTGGTGACTGGCGGATATATCACGCAGCCTGTACTTCTTGGCTGGTTGTCAAATACTATGAGCGGCCACTACAAGCGTTCAATCTCGGCCGCTATACAAATTGGAATAGGCAATGTCGGAGGTATCGTAGCTTCAAATGTCTTTTTGGCTGAGGAAGCTCCCCAATACTGGACTGGCTTGAGTGTTAGTCTCAGTATGGTTTGGCTATGCGGTATTAGCTGCACTATCTTTTATTTCCTTGCTATTAGGGAGAATAAGAAGAGAGACAGGGCTGAGCGGGATTACAGATTACAAGAGGCTGATGCGATGAACCTGGGTGACGATCACCCCCATTGGCGATTTACTACTTAAGATAGATATTAGAAGTATATCATTTAATAAAGTATTTAATAATGATACTTTCTAAGAATCTAAACTCAAATACATTATTGAACGACTCTGCGGATATCGACGAGGTGATTGCCATTTCCCCAAGCCTCATTTGCACCCCGAACCTTTCCGTCACCACGAGAGCACCTATCCATGATTTGACCAAGGGCACGAGCGACGTCCTGGCTAAGCGCGAAGTTAATGCAAGTTCTATATCAAGACGAAACAAGTAAACTTACCAGGTAGAGGTTTGTGTATTACCCTTGCGAGAGAGGCCGGTGATCTGTGTGTTACCCCGTCTGCAGTATGATTGGCCTGAGATAGTGGCAACGCAGGCTTGACCTCCCAGGCTGGCTAAGTAGTTGATGCATTGGACGGCTTCATTGACCTATTTATGTTCAGTCGGTGTTAAGAATACAGCAGTGAAGGGAGAGGACAAACGTTAGCCAGTGTATCTTCTGGGAGATCGTCTCTGCAGGTAACTGCGCGCTTCTCAAGGCCACTAGGGACGGCAACAGCAGCAGAGGCAGCTGTGAGAAGAAGAGTGACGGAGGCAATGAAGTTGACCATGGTGACGGTGGAATAGGTTGTTGCTAAACACAGGCTGGATTGGGATTGGAATGATGATGGATAGGAAGAACAGAAGATTTGCGTTCGGACAGAGCCCTTTTATACTCTAACACCCAACTCAAGACGTCCAATCTTGAAGGATTCAACTGTATCCATATTTTCTATGCAACTTCTGCTTACGTTAGATTGGGCTATATACGACTAGGATCCCTACATTAGTTCAGGCTAGATTTATATTGCCAGAGGCTCAGACGCAACAGGGTAGAGTTGCACTGGGGGCTAAACCTTCGATCCGGCGGCCGACCCAGTATAACATGGGGCGACGGATGACTTGCCTTCTTGAGCGTAAAGTGACAATAATAAAATAGATTGAATGCCACTCTTAACTACCATGAAGTGTCTGTGTTATTTTATACTGTATCCTCTTCACAGTTAATCTTTCCGATACTGGCTACAAAAAAAATGCAGTAGCAAGAACCCTGTATGTTCTCGGACTTTTTTCCTCGGACTTTTTATTTACACCGCCGAGTGACCCGGGGCTTAGACATACATGGGTCCGTGTTTACAGCCTTGGCAGCGCGGATCTTTCCGTCTTGGTAAGGTGGTAGAATGCGGCACGTTGAAGGAATTGAGGGTCGAAAGACAACGAATAAGACACGGCTGCGTTGTCACAAAAGACTAACTCCTCTTTGCAGTTAACAGCCTTTATCCTGCACATCCGGCTATTCCTCCGCATCCCTAGCCCATGACTCCCATTCATATGTAGCCAGCATGAAAGGACTAACGCCATTCTGCCCATTCTTAAGAGTCGGCTGGGCTATGTAGTACTTGAACGAGTTAGCTCAATTTTTCGTCTCGTCGTCATTGTACTTGCCTCAAATGTTACGTTGGAACTGAGCAGTCCGCATTCAGCGACCGTGCCGTTAAGAACAATTGTCCCTCCGTCACGTTCTTCGACGAAGTTATCGATGATGCTAGAGAACGCATCTCTTGCCATATCAAGGTATTCATCGCGGCCGAGATATCCCAGATCAATGCTTTTCAGCAGACCCCAAGTGAACATAGATGAGCCACTGCTCTCAATGAAGTTTCCTTTGCGTTCAGGATACGGCTCATTCATCACCTGCCACCAACTTCCAGACGCCGAGTCGCGCGATTCTTTGAGTCCAAGAGCTACAGACTCTAAATATCCATGCAACTGACCATAGCCGGCGTGGCTTGTGGGAAAGAATTGTAAGACTTCAACAAGAGACATGAAATACCAGCCAAGAGCACGACCCCAGACGTTTGGTGCGCGGCCAGTTGCTGGATCAGCCCATGCGGCTTTACCGTCGACCCAGCCGTGGACATGGAGACCTGTTGTCTCGTTGACTGTGTTCTCGTGGATGAGCGTGTACTGAAGCAGGATGTCGTCCCAGGCTGTGTCGTTGTCACGATCATAGAGATGTGTCCACTTGGCGTAGAAGGTGTCTGCCATGTAGATACCATCTAGCCACATCTGATTGCGAAAGAACTGTTGATGCCTGGCGTTGCTTGTTAACTAAGAAGAGACAGTTTTGGCTGACATAGACAACCTACCAAAAGCCACCGGAAGGCGAGCGGGGATACTTGTCAAGCATGTGCCTGATAGTGTTTGCTGCAGTCTTATACTTGCTTTCTCCTGTCTGGTTGTACAAGTAGAGATAGTTGTGTCCCATTCTGTACTCATCGAGAATATACTTGGATGTGTTCAGACCTTTGATGGTGCCGTTCTCCAGAACGACGGGGCCAGCGATCTGTCCAATGTACCAGTCCAGATATTTCTCGTCTCCAGAAAGCTCATAAGCCTTTTCGAAACCAAGGTAGAGAACTGCATCCTGATATCCACGGTCTGGGGCGATACCTTTGGCGATGATTGTGTCTGCCATTCGAGTCAAATACGAAGACTCGATTTGGGCAAACACAAGATTTGAGAACAACACTATTGCGAAAAGGTTCATGATGTTAGGTTGGAACAGACGATACATGATAGCGATAGCCGGTGGTCAGTCTTCAATTACAGAAGTTAAGACTACCCAACGAGCAGTGCCAGAAACATTGTTTTATATATAATTATCCGAAGCGCGATATGCTGGTACGATATTACCTTAGTAAAGGTCATATTACCTGAGGGTTGGATGTAACTTCACGCCTTGTGATATTTTCCGTTTCAAAAAGCCTTGTTACAATGCCTTATTTGGTCACCAATGAGGGGAGATGGTGTGTACCTGGGTCGTATTGAGTTTCCAAGTCCTCCAATGAGTAGCAAGCAACTTGTCTGGAAATATGAGTTCTGATAGGTGGGGATGTTATGTCGATCTGCGCTTGGTACGAAAATGATATGATAGGACATCACAAGCTGATTAAAGGCGTTTTGTCCTACAGTGTGTGGTTACTTTAATCTCCTAGTCGAGCAGGCGAGAGGGGCATGCGCCACTACCGGACTGTTTGTATGCAGGTCAGGTCAGACGATGAGGGGTCATGCCATTCAAAGGATTTCTTGTTTTTTTTTTCTCCGTATCTTCTTTTCTTTTGCAGTTTATTCTAGGTAGTATAATTAATGCTAGAAGATCAGGCCAAGGGCAAGTCATAGAGGCACAGCTAGCTGTGTCATTAATATCACGTGCCCGTCAAGACACAGCTAGCTGTGCCTCTAAGATATGTTACGTAAGCTCGATCATGTAAGTGAGTATGTGTTGTGAGGCTAT
>JAHKNZ010000079.1:0-57149 GCA_019054715.1 Fusarium sp. S19/10 | reverse complement strand
CTAATATATATATAAGCTAATAAGTTAACCTTTTTTAAAGTAAGCTAATAACCTTTTTTATAGCTAATATTCTTAATATTATAAGACTATTAAACTTAACGATATTATAAATATCTATTTAATTATAACGTGCATGATAAGCGAGCGTCGCAGTCAAGCGAGCGTCGCACTTTTCTGCACACCCTTTATTATCTACATAATAAGATTCCTACAATTTATCTAATTAATTAAAATCACTCACTATACTCTTCTCCAGATGCCTCCGGAACTACCTGACAGGTCCTTGCATTATGCCCAGTCTCGCCGCATACACCACAGCGTCGAACGCCCGGTCCAACTGACCTCCTTTGCCTACCACTTCTCGACGATTCGGCCACTACCTGCGTATCAACATCCATCTGATCAATTACTTGTGATGCTTCCTGTACAGTCATTGCCCCTCTCTTCTGTAATCTAGTCTTTTTCTGTCTACGGCGCCGGCTTAGTATCTCATTTGCCTGGCGAAGTTCTTTGTTCTCTGCCACCAGTAGGGTAACCTTATGCATTACTGCTTCAGCTCCCTTAGAAAGACAGTGCAGAGCCTCAATAATTGACTCTGGAGAGCTACTGTGATGCCGCCTGATTCGTCTAGCAAGGTAGTCAGACTGAGATTGGTTCTCTGTTACTGTCTTTGGGGTCTTTGAAGTCCAGGGAGAGGAAGGCTCAGCTGCCTCCCCGGGAGGCGTCGGAGTCCGTAGCTGTACATCAAGCTTCGATATGACGGTTTCTGGGTTAAGAGGATAAAGTCCAGCTCCTCTAAAAGCCCCCTGGATATTGCTCTCTGTAAAGGTAGCTTGAAAAGCGGCATAAAAGGCAGGGAAGAACTCAGTCTTCGAAATGTGGGTTATAGAGCATCTGATCAGATGCTCTATTTCTTGACCATAAGCATTCTTTAGCACTGAAAAACACCCAACATCGAGAGGCTGGAGTAAGTGGGATGCATAAGCAGGCATGCAAAGTGTAATGATCTTGTGATCCTGACAATATCTCTCAAATTCGACCGAGTGGTGACTTTCGTGACCATCAAGGACCAGAAGGCGATAGAGACTAACCGATCTCTTTGCTGTTGATCGATCAAAGTGCTTTAGCCACTCAAGACCCAGCTTGTTATTTGTCCATCCATTTTGGCTCGTTGCAATAACCCAATCGCTGGGGAGGTTGCATTCTCGGTACCAATTTGCAAGGTGATATTGGCCTGAACCAATGATGAACGGCGGGATCGATTGACCTTCCGCATTAATCGCTGGAATTGCAGTAATCCATTCACGGTTTCCAGGCTGCACTGATTTTGGTCTTCCTTGCCTTTCTGAGCCTGTAACGGCCATTCCGGACTGTATAAGGCCCATCATAAAGCCAGTCTCATCAAAGTTCCAGATATCAGCCGATTGGATACTGTACTTCGCGATTGTATTCTGTACAAGCCTAAACCAGCCACGAATAATGGTTGGATCTTCGCATTTAGCTCTCTGATAGTCATATCTCCGAAAGATACGCGTCTTTAGCTCTGGTTGTCGTTTGACGAAGTTGTGAGCCCAGCGCTTGCCAACAGGTGACGCGTCGCGGTCAGCAAGCAGAGAATTAGCCATTTCTTCCACAAAACGCAGTCGCGAGGGAAATCCTCGCGAATCTAGGTCAAGAATAAATTGTACTATTATCTGCTCTTCCAGGTCAGATAATCTCCGTGAATTTGGAGTGGAATCGCTTCGCGATTGAATGCTATTGTGACGCCGACGCAATCTGTGTTCAGAGATCTCATATATCTTTGCAGCGCGTCGGGTGCTTAATTCTGGATTATTTTGAAGGGCTTCAAGTGCAAGAAGGGTTTTCGCCTCAATTGAAGGTTGTGACATGATTTGTGGTTGAAAACTAATTGATCAGGTAAAAGTGATGATGTAGAAGGGAAAAGTGCGACGCTCGCTTGACTGCGACGCTCGCTTATCATGCACGTTATAGGATTTTATTAAAAATCTAGGGATATTAATAGAGCTTACTTTAAGACTTATATATATATTACTTAATTTTTAGCTGTTTTAATCTTACATTGAATTTTTAAGAATTATTTAAAAAATGACTTTTAAAATGAAAAGTTTATTAACTCAGCGGCTGGCATTAACCGATCAAGTAAATAATAGGAGAACTAGACCTCACAAGTGTAGCTGGTCTCAAGTAAAGTGTTGCCCTCACCATTGTACCGGACCTTTTTGGGGTACGGGCAGAGGAACCTGCTGTTCAATGTTCCGTTCTTATCGGTAAAGCTGACCGGCAGGGTGTCCGGCACAGTCCCATTCTCCACCCACGCTCGCAGGGCATCGAAGGAGGTTTGAGGCTGTCCGCCGTGACCTCCAAAACAGTGGCCAACACCGGGTGCTTCGAACATTCGGTAATGATCGTGAACGTCAGGAACCACGGCCGCGACGGAGTCATAGTAATCTAATGTGCCCTGAAGAGGGATGAGGGGGTCAAGCTTTTTGTGTGTCAGTTCTTATGTTCAAATAGGCTGTTAAGTAAGGCCATGAAAGGAGGACATCTTACCGTGCCGTGGTACCCCAGGATCTTACCGCCTCGTTGGAAGAATGGTGCCAGGTTGGTGTCGTCTCCGTTGATATGAGAGTATTGAACGAGCGACGACTCGAAGATACGGTCATAATCATCATGCGTGAGGGTGCTGAAAGTCATGTTGAGGTTGCGCTCGACGAAAACGGATACCCAATCCGTGAAGACAGAGAATGGGACACCAGTACAAGTACCATTGCCCAAACACGTGGTGATAGCGGGTCCCTGTCCAACGCCATCGATGGCGGTGATATTTGTCCCGGGCGCTACACCGTGCCATTGAAAGTCGCCATTCACGGATCTGGGGCCCGCCCAAGTTGCGTTAGATACGGCAGCCGCGGCCTCGGATATTTTCATCTGAGTGCCAGCGCAGTCGAAGGTGGTGCCTACGACGGTGAAGGGGTCGAACTTGCAAGAGCCAACATCAGATACTATGCCGTCAAGGACGCCGTCTTGTCCATCGCATGCGGCTGTAGCCGCCATGGCAATCTCATGCAGCTCGCAGGGTGCTGGGTATTCGCCCATCATGTTCATAATAAGCTGCGGCCAGAAAATGCCGTTGATGAACTGGTTCCAGTTGATAGCTGGGGCTGAGGATGCAATGCCGTCATATGCATCAGGATAGCGCTGGGCAAGCATAAGACCCTGACGACCACCTTGCGAGCAGCCGTTGAAGTAGGAGAACTCAGGCTTCTGGCCGTAAAAACTGTTGACGAGGCTCTTGCCAATTATGGCTTGTTCGTTGAGAGAGGTTGTCATTAAATTTTGCAACAGGTAGAGGTTGGCGTTCCCTGGACTTAGTGAGCCCCATTCGGTGGCAAGCCTTCCCTGCTGCCCAGCGTCAGTTGTGGTAGTTGCGTACCCTTCGCCCACAGCACCGGACATTAGAGCGTCACTGATCACGAAACGTCCGGCGACCAATCCACCACCCCCAACTGCCTGCAGTCGGCCGTTCCACTCAAGTGGAAGCCAAGCCTCGACAGTGACCATGTCGTCCTGGCCGGGATGCGTGTAGGAGACGGTGATGTTGCAGAAATCGACATTCTCAACTTCGATTGGGCCATGATGGAAGTTGAAGTCCCCTGAAACACTGGTTGTGAAATTGGTAACCATGGATGCGCTGATATTGAGAACCTGGGTACCAAAGATATCGGGAGCTACCAAATTCTCTGCCGAACAGACTAGGGAACCGGCGGTGTAGTTGTTCGTCATGATGCAAGATATGGACAAGAGAGCGTGGTGGTTTCAGTCTGGTATATGATAATGGGAACGACAGAAAATACTGGATAAAAAGAGAGACTACTAATTGATTGTGTAGGTGAGGAAAAAGTTATACTGAAGTCCGGACAGTGGCCATATATATTGCATCGAAGCCACCCATGCATCAGTGGAGGCCGTCTCGCGAATGCCACATTTATGGATACCGTCATCGTATAGCAAAGCGAGCATTGACAGGTTGAAATTTGCTTTACTCCGTGGAAAATCCTGCACCAAGTCCCGCGTCACACAGCCATCACTTAACTTCAACAAATTCGAGGGGTTTAGCTCCACTCTGGATAGGCCCACTCAAGGTGGTCCGTGGAATAATGCAAGGTACGATGCGAGAGATACGATCGTTACGAGACACTAATACGAATGCGTCGTACATGACCCTCTTGGTCGTATGCTGGAACTTCGCATTGAGGCCAGATCACTGCCACATGCAGTCACTGGCCCGACCCACCCCGACACGAGACTAGCTCCCCCTTCGTACTAAAGGTCGTAAAGCCCCGTAGATGTCGCATTCTCGTTTATGGTTCCCCTCACACTCCTAAGTTTCACATGGACTCATCACAAGATTCCTTTCACCATGTCACCCGGCAATAACGACATGAGCCCTTCGAGTCCATCTACAAACAAGGCACCGCGCAGACATCACCTGAAATCCCGAAACGGCTGTACCAATTGCAAGTCTCGTAGAGTAAAGGTATGAACATCGATATGTGGGGTCGCGAATGCACCGTGGGTGCTGAAGGTAGCTACAACTAGGCTAACGTACATGTGTCAAGTGTGACGAACGCAAGCCACAGTGTTCGAACTGCATGAGGCGGGGGCTCCGCTGTAGTTTCCTACCCCCAAACCCTCATACAGCATCAGCATCGCCTTGTGGGAACTTCGGCTCGTCGTCTTTGACGTCACCTTGCGATGCAACACCTGTTACGCAGACTCCTCCTCCTTCAACTTCAAGCTGTGGAGATTACTTGCCAGCAGCACTGCCAGACGTTCCCCAGACGATTTCCCTAGAGCCGGCCTCGGAAGGCCTAGATATCGAGGATTTCTTTTTACTCCATCACTACACCATCTCCACGTCATATACTCAGGCCGTTGTCCCGGGCCTTGACACCTTCATGCGCATCAACCTTCCGCAAATCGCTTTCTCTAACAAGTTCCTTCTGCACGGCACCCTCGCAATTGCTGCGCTTCACCTATCGCGCTTGAAAAGAAATGCGTCGGAGGCCAACTCGTACATGATGAAGGCATTGCATCATTACGGTACCGCCCTACGAACAGTAACTTCTCTTATGGCAAGCATCAATGCCCAGAATGGCCCTGCTCTGTGCTTGTTTTCAATGCTGTGTTTCTCCTTTACCTTGGGACTAGGCCCAAAACCCGGCGATTTCCTTCTCTTCGGACAACAGGGCATTGCACAATGGCTTGGCCAGCTCCAAGGTATGAGGTCTCTGCTTGAGACCAAGCCTGAGCTTTTCCAGGACGACACCCTAGCCCCAATGTTCGAGCTCTCTGTGCGTAGCTTTGGCCAGTCGATTTCTCGAACCGACCACTTCCCCCAGCTACGTGAGCAGATTCAACAGGCTGCAGGAAGAGATCCGGAACTAGTGCATTACTTGAAAGCATTGGATCAGCTTTCACAAAGATTTGATTTCGCATTGCTCTCCACTTCTGACGCTTCTAGAGTACCGCAACTGTCCCCCCAACAAGTATTCGTTTGGATCTATCAATTGGAGGATGGTTTCGTCCGTCTATTGCAGGAAGAAAAACCAATTCCGCTCGTTATTCTTTCGTATTTCTGCATTCTTCTTAACCGTCTCAATTCATTCTGGTGGATCCGTGGTTGGGTGGAACATTTATTATCAGAGATTCACTCTTCACTTGACGAAGAATATAAGATTTGGATGCGGCGAGCGATGGAGGAAACTGGTTGGATCCCAGGCTGATGCGCTTTCACTAAAGTATCTTATAATGTATACAATCTGCCTGTCAGTAAAGCTGTAGCTTACAAGAACACAACATTGCGGGCCTTTAAAAGTATACTTAACTAACTATAAAAGTATATTAAGAATGCTATTAAACTAGCTATTAAGATTAGTATTGGTATCTAAATTAAATGAATGCTGTAGCTGAAATTATAAGTATAATAAGTACCCCTTTCCGCTACTCTGAGCCGCTGATCAGTGGGTTTTCTCTGGTTCCTTATACTAAGCTAACACTAGAGATCCCCGTGAGCTGCACGTACCATAATTGAGAAGACAATAACGCAATGAAACAATTTGCCCGTCATGTCACGACGGGTTCGACGGATTCAGCAGGCAAGAACACGAGCTAAACGAGTACGACCCAATGCGTGCCCAATGCGAATTGATCGGCGCTAGATCGGCAAGGCCGATCTCTATCCCAAACAGTCATGCACGTGGCGAAGCTAAACTAAGCCAAGCCAAGACCGCGCATCCGTAACTTAAGGTTGTATCCCCATCCACCATTCAGCTTCTGCATACTAAGCAGCGGTCGTGCGCGCCTATGGTCGAAGGTAGATTACTTTGTCATGCGCCTCCTTCAGTGTCAGACCATCACAACGGTTGAAACTTAGGTTCAAACTAGAGGCGACCGGTTTCTCTTAAAAGTACTGCTGTCCCATTTCATTTGACCTAGCTTCCGTCTCTACCTAACAGACTTCTTCGGCTTCTCCTTCGTTCTCTTGAGACTTGCATGTGAGACATTCTCTGACTCCGTTCGGCCATGTACAACAACGACAGACCGTTACCTAAGCCACCAGCGCTGAGGCACCCATCGTCATTTACACCATATGAAGCAGGCCCGGGTAACGACGCTATGCCGGACGAGGCTCTCCCCCAATATGCGGAACAACCCGCAGCTGCTGAACAAATCTTGGACGAAGCAGCAGGAGCGACGGGTATGAGGCGAATTAAACCCTTTTTTACCCCTAGACTGACATAACAATTATAGCCGATGGGCGCATCGACGTAAATCTCGATTCTAAACTTTGCAGAACCCTCTCCCTGCTTGTTGAACGTAATGGGCCTAAGCAGCTAAATTTCGACCGGCCTGTTAGCATTGCACCTCCCGCCTATACTGAGCAGACCGAATGGAATATTCGTTTGAACATTGTCATTCAAGTTGTCGGTAGTCGAGGAGACGTTCAACCTTTCGTCGCGCTCGGTAACGAGCTCCAACGCCAAGGTCACAGAGTTCGCCTCGCTACTCACGATACCTTTGCCGACTTTGTACTTAAATCCGGCCTCGAGTTCTATCCTATTGGCGGTGATCCGACCGAGTTAATGGCGTATATGGTTAAAAACCCCGGTCTAATCCCTTCTATAAAGAGCCTCCGTGCTGGTGACATCCAGAAGAAACGTCTTATGATTGCTGAGATGCTGGAAGGCTGTTGGCGGTCATGTGTTGAGCCTGATCCTCTGAACCAACAGCCGTTTGTTGCCGACGCCATTATTGCGAACCCGCCAAGCTTCGCCCACGTTCATTGCGCTCAAGCGCTCGGTATCCCACTACATCTCATGTTCACTATGCCCTGGAGCAGTACGAAGCACTTTTGTCACCCTTTGGCCAACATCAATGCTAACAATAGTGGT
This sequence comes from Fusarium sp. S19/10, assembly GCA_019054715.1. NCBI lineage: Eukaryota > Fungi > Ascomycota > Sordariomycetes > Hypocreales > Nectriaceae > Fusarium > Fusarium sp. S19/10. The sequence continues at coordinate 49,674 of JAHKNZ010000079.1, read as the reverse complement.
ATCTCGACTGCCGTCGCTAACCAAATTTCGTATATGGCTGTTGAATGGATGACATGGCAAGGGTAAGAATAAAAGCACTACCCTCCTCACCCGCGACCTGCACGCTGACTTGACCGGAGACTCGGCGATATCATCAATACATGGAGGCAAAGCCTGGATTTAGAGGACATCCCTTTTTCTGAAGGCGCTGGCTTGCTTGAGACATTGCAGATCCCTTTCACTTATTGCTGGTCCCCAGCACTCATTCCGAAGCCTCTCGATTGGCCGGATTACATTGGTGCGTTACTGGCTTCGTTTAGTCACGCCCTTCCTTTAACGCTAACTATAACTCAGACGTGTGCGGCTTCTTCTTCCGCGACGCACCACAGTATATCCCCGATTCTGACCTTGATTCCTTTTTACGCGATGGAGCTCTACCTATATACATTGGCTTTGGAAGCATTGTTATTGACGACGCTGATAAGCTGACGGCCATACTGGTAGATGCTGTGAAAGCGACAGGCGTTCGCGCAATCATCTCCAAAGGATGGAGTAAGTTGGGCGCTAATCAGCCAGCCGATAGGGACATCTTCTATCTTGGAGACTGCCCGCATGAATGGCTGTTCCAACAAGTCACAGCTGTTATCCATCATGGCGGAGCTGGGACGACCGCATGTGGGCTACTTAATGGAAAACCAACGGCCATTGTGCCCTTCTTTGGCGAGTCCGTACCATCTACCCGCTGTGTTTCTCACGTAACAAACGCTAACACGGTCAGCCAACCCTTCTGGGGCACCATGGTCCATGCTGCAGGTGCAGGCCCCATGCCGATCCCTCAAAAGATTCTTAATAGTCAAAACCTCAGTCAAGCCATCAGGGATTGTTTGACTCCCGGTGCGCTGGCGGCTGCAAGAGGCATGGCAGAGAAGATGCGACAAGAAAACGGAGTCAGACAGGCTGTTAACTCTTTTCACGCCAATCTTCCCCTGGATAAAATGCGTTGCGATATTATTCCTGGATTGCCGGCTGCTTGGTCTTACAAAACGGGGTCGCAGCATTTCAAACTTTCGAAAGCGGCGGCAGAGATTTTAACAAATAGCGGCAGGGTCAAATGGGTCGACCTTAAGCGGTAAGCCACCGTTATTACACAACCCAATACTGCACATTCAACTGATTCACCAATTTAGTTACGAGTCTCAGCCCATAGACATACAGCGCAGAAGGTGGGATCCCCTCACGGCTGTCATCTCGTCGGGGTTCAAGATGTATGCTGGCATGTTGACCTCAGCAGCAGACATTGTTATCAAGCCAGCACAGGTATTGATGGCAGAGAGACCTAACACTGGAGACCCAAAACTGATTGGGAATTCGAATACACAAGCATTAGAAGACCCGGTATACGGTAGATATGCTGCGCTTGACCTGCCTTCTGGCAATCAGAACAGGAGGAACCACAAAAGCCGCGCAGGTGCTGCCGTTGCTGGATCTGCCGGTGCTTTCGGCGGATTCTTCAAGGCCGTCACAAAGGGCGTCTACCTTGATATACCGCACGCACTTGAGGAGGGTATGCGCGTTGCTCCACGACTGTATGGTGGTGAGGTGTATGACCCTGGTCCTGTGACAGATTGGAAATCAGGGGGTATCGCTGCGGGGAAGAATTTCAGCCACGGAATTTTAGAGGGAGTCGGTGGGCTGGTCATGTCACCTGTGCGAGGTGCGAAGAAGGAAGGAGCAGTAGGCGCAGCCAAGGGTGTGGGAATCGGAGTCCTCAACCTCACCACAAAGGTATCATCAGGAACCCTAGGGCTACTCACGTTTACTAGCCAGGGCGCCTACAAGAGTGTGCGTGCTTCCATGCGGAAGGATACGCGAAAAACCATCAAGCAGTCAAGGCGGGCCGAAGGCATCGCCATCGTGCGAGAGGGCAAACAGCGTGTCGATGCAGGAACGGTACTGAGGGTTTTCGATCACCAGGTAGCGTAAATGCCGGAGGGCAAGCAGTAGATAGATTTAACAGGGTCAAAGGGATAACGCTGTCTACTTTTGTAAAAGGACAGTAGTGGTGAGGACCCCTCTTGCTAATTACTACTCAGGGTTCGCAATTGATCGAACGTTCGATTCGTTCGATGCGAATAGTTACAATTGTTCCTGGCGTTTTAGTAGACGTCTGAGGTCCTATAGAGAGAAGCAATGCTATGGCGGTATTCTTTCTCGATGTAACGACTAAGGCCTCCCATTAATATAGTACCTAAATTGGCCATGTGCCAAGTTTGCCTAAAGCAGTTACCAACTAATACTACATCTGGTCAGTCTGTCTCCACGCACTGCTAGTATTTCGGCGAACCCCCTGGTCCTAGTCCTGTCCCTAACACCAAGGCGCAGTCCTCAAACAGGGTCCCGGGTCCAAATCTCTGGCCGTTTCCTTCCAGGCCGGAACCGTCCGTTGCTATTATTATCGGCAGCCAACAATGGCCCTTTTATGTTCTGCAGAGAGAACGGATTCGGGGACCCAAATAAATGCCTCCAGTCGATTTACCTCGGCATACTGATCAGCTTCTTCACATGGCGACTCGATCCCAAGACTTGCAGCTCGCTCGGTACCAACTGAAAGGTCTTCCGTCAGGTCTACGAGACGGTCACTGGTAGGGTGGCATGTCATCAATAGTCGTATCGCTGCTGTAGACCGAGGGTCGCTGCGGCTGAGAAAAAGCGGCAGGATTTGTTACAGCAGTGGAAAGGGATATGGCCGAAAACTAATGGCTAGAAGGCATGTAGTTAGATATATTGACATCTTGTCTGGAGAGTAAACATTAATGTAAATAATTCCTGCTGTTGAGGCGGGGTAGGTCTGCTAAACAAGCCATGCATAAGCAGCATCTGCTACTGTCACCAATCTCACTAATCCTCACCAACCTCTTACTCTAAACTATTTATCAATTAACTAATAGGCACCAATATTGAATTAAGTTGTGTTAACTTATGTAATCCAAGAAGCAGAATTAAATTGAATTGATCTAAATTGAATTAATATTATTAAATCAATACTAAACCTCATTAATTAATTAGTAAGCCTAATCCTGTATTTATGCTCTAGATGCTCAAATAGGGAAATTGTCTGTTGTTCTCCCTAGAACCGACATGGCATGAGTTAGGAGGTTGGTTATTCGACTACGGATAAATGTCTAAAATCTAGGATTATGTCTATTTGGCTAAGCGAGACCAAACGTATAAGACTTCGGGTTTCGTTTAGGGTCATTGGATCATCTCGTTTAGATGCCAATAACCCGAAGCGTATCCGTAGATCTTACCAGTATGCCAAGGTTTACAAGGGTGCCTGGTATACGAGTCAGGCAATTACTAGTACTAAAGTACTAAAGAGGCATGCATTGAGCTAACCGTTTACCGTGGCTAGCGCCTTTTGCTTATAGCTTGCCTGATTCTCATTTATGTGATTTTTTTGACAAAGTGGTAGCCCCAGATCGGTAATAAAGCCGAATAATACAGACACAAGGCAAGTTCGTGTGACGATATCATGACCAAATCCTCTGGTTTACCCGAAGAGCTAAAATAGTTACATCTGACAGCTGATGAGGTTTTTGTAAGGGGCCGAGGTAATGCCGACTTCGTCCGTTTTACCCCAGCATCTGATCTTATGGGCAGGGTTAAGTCAGTAAAGTTGACCGTTCCCGAAGACTTGGGTCTAATTTAATGGCGTTATGCCTGAATGATCAGTCGAAGATGGAGCAATATCCTGGGGAATTCATGTAATCTTTGATCAGACGATCCTTTACCCCGCACCTTGGGAGTAGTTTAGAAACGAAGTCGTGTGATATAAGACATATAAAAGGGAATGAGTAACACCAATTAATGGCCAACAGAAAACATCACAAGTAACAAGAAGAGGCAACAGGTGTCACTCTTTCCTTCCACACAGAAAAGTGAGATTAAGATCCTCTGCGGCACAATGCATGTCCCAACTGCGTGGACGAGCCTTACAGGCCTCATTCTCATCTCTCACACTTCCGCGGCACTGCTCAATCAGAGGTCGGCATCTTGTAAGTATCTGCGCGTATAGATCTTTTTATTCATTTCTACCAGTACTTATAAAAACTAACCAGCCATTGGGACAGCTTGGGGGGATGCTTCCGATCAAGCCCGTGACTTTGTAGCACAGCTCAATATGACTGAGAAGATTGGCATCGCTACAGGCGGTTATCGCTTGGACGGACCTGCTTGCATTGGCACAATCGGAAAAGTCGAGAGGCTAGGATTTCAGGGAATATGTTTTTCTGATGGCCCTTCTGGATATACCAGGTCCGACGGTGCGAGCGTCTTCTCTTCTGGCCTTACTGCAGCTGCTAGTTGGGATAGGCGCCTTATCTATGAACGTGCCGTTGCCATTGGAGAAGAGTTTAGGGCCAAAGGTTCTCATGTACATCTGGGGTAAGTGATTGCAACGTCCGCCTTGGCGAGCTTAGGGTTAAAAGTATGCTAATGCAATGGCAGACCATCCTGTGGTCCTATGGGCCGCAGCGCCCTTGGTGGGCGAAACTGGGAGGGTTTCGGCCCCGACCCTTACCTCTCTGGTGTCGCCATGAATGCTTCCGTCTCCGGCATCCAATCTGTTGGCGTACAAGCGTGCTCCAAGCACTTCATTGGAAACGAACAGGAAACACAGCGCACCAGGACCACTAAGGAGAACGGAACCGTCACAAATGCTCTAAGCTCCAACATCGATGAACGTACACTTCATGAACTGTACCTTTGGCCTTTTGCCGACGCCGTCAAAGCCGGCACTGCCAGTGTCATGTGTTCCTACAACCGAGTCAACCAGACTTATTCCTGCGCGAACCCGCACTTGCTCTCACTACTGAAGGACGAGCTCGCGTTTCCGGGCTACGTCGTTTCCGACTGGTATGCGACACATGGCACAGCCTCCTTCGCCAACGCAGGGCTGGACCTCGAGATGCCAGGACCTGTCAGCAAAGACTATGGCGCCTCGTATTTCGGCGATCAGCTTCTCGACGCAATCGGTGATGATAATGTGACAGAGAGTCGGCTTAATGATATGGCCGAGAGAGTTCTGAGGCCATACTTCTTTCTGGGTCAAAACAAGGATTTCCCTGATCTAGATCCTGCTTCCACAGCTGCCCTTGGCGTCAACCAATTTGGTTACAATAATCCCCAGTTTCCAATTACACCTACCCCTGCACGCGATGTTCGAGGGGATCACGCCAAGGTTATTCGTGAACTAGGTGCCGCTGCCACTGTGCTGCTCAAGAATACCAATGGCACCTTGCCTCTGAAGAAGCAAGCCAATATCGGCGTATTCGGAAACGGAGCGCCATACCCAACAATCGGATCCATCTATTTCGACTATGAAAACGCGTCCGTGTCCTATGAGATGGGCACTCTCGACCAGGGTGGCGGCTCTGGCATAGTCCGCCATACCGAACTCATCGCCCCACTGGACGCAATTCGAGAACGCGTGCGGAAACAAGGTGGTCGGGTACAGATCCTTCTGGAACACAAAGAAATCATTGAGGGCAAGTTCAGGTCCATTTACCCAATCCCTGATATCTGTCTGGTCTTTTTGAAGGCATTTGCGGCAGAAGGCCAGGATAGAGAGTCGCTAGACCTTGATTGGAATGCTACCAAGGTCGTCGAGAGCACAGCCTCGTTGTGTTCCAATACTGTTGTTATTATCAACGGTCCAGGTGTAGCCTTGATGCCCTGGGCTGACAACGAGAACGTGACCGCTATTCTTTCAGCCCATTACCCTGGCGAAGAGATCGGCAACTCCATCGTGGATGTTCTCTGGGGTGATACGGAGCCAGCCGGCCGTTTGCCATATACTATTCCCAAGAACCAGGGGGATTACGGCGCACCTATTTACAACCTAAGTGAACCAGCTGCCAATCCTGATGCATGGTCAGTTGATTACACAGAAGGTCAATTTATCGATTACCGGCACTTTGACGCCATGAGCATTGAGCCTCAGTATGAGTTTGGGTTCGGCCTGTCATACACCACCTTTGAAATGTCAACAGAACTCACCGTTGATATAGCCACCGGCATTGAAGCTCAAGTGGATGAGTCCAAGGGCAAGGTGCCTGGAGGATGGGTTGATCTTTGGGAGCGAGCAGCTACGGTATCTGTCAAGGTTCACAACACTGGTGACAGAGACGGACACGCAGTGCCTCAGCTCTACGTATCGTTCCCACAAGACACAACCCCGCCTGGTACCCCAGTGCGGGTTCTGAGGGGTTTCGAAAAGGTGCATCTCAAGGCTGGAGAGACTAAGAAGGTTACTCTTCCTCTCCAGAGAAGGGATCTTAGCTTCTGGGATGAGGCTACTCGTCAGTGGGTTATCCCCGAGGGCACCTTCACTTTTGCTGGTGGATTCAGCTCTCGTGACCTCCGAGCCAAGACTGAGACATCAGTGTTGAGGTAAAGTTGCGTCAAGAGCCTAGTTACAATAAGGTGAGACGAGAGGGGAAAGTCGGAGCAAGTTCTTACTGAACTAGTATGTAGTATATAGTCAAGTTCAGTCCGCTGATTAGATTCCGTGTAACTTATAAATTGACCCGTTTCCCATCTATTTAATGCTCTTCCTTTACAACACGCAGTGAAAATGAAAGTGAGCTACACCCCATAGGGCGGGCGTAGACGACTCACCTCGCATTTACCCGAAGACTAACACTGGCACAAACAAACACAGATACTGGTATCCATCAAGCCAAGGCGATAAAATAAAACGGGCCGAATAGCATCTGTAGTCAAGGGGTTTATCCCCGAATGCAGTCGAACTGTCTAACTTCAAGCTACAAGAAACCTTGCTTTTACATATAACCCTGAGCTTGGCGGCGGCCCGGCTGACGACAGCCATATGGCCCGTGTTGGATCAATTGAATGACTGTCCTACTAGCGAGAGGGGATCGCACTCGGTAATGACGGCCTCGTGTATTCGTTCAAATGCGCTGGAGCGCGGGAATTTGCCATGCTGCTGCATTAGCATATGGCCCCAGAGCGTGGACCCAAAGCTCTGAGGGGGGTAGATAGCGGGCGCGCTGGCGGCAACACCATCGTAGTCGTCGAGGTAATCTTGCGCGAGGGGAAGACCTTGCCTGCCGCCCGTCGAACAGCCGCTACGGTAGGGGTAATCATGCTCCCGGCCGTGGAAGTTCTTGAGCAGGGCCATTCAAGGTACTCAGTGGAAGCCAGGACTCAGCGTCCACCTCGTCTCCCTGACCTGGGCGGTTTAAGGTGATGGTCACATTGCAAAAGTTGAGGCCGGTTGCCTGAACTGTGGAATGTTTATAGTTGAACGCGAACGTGGCGATCTGCGTGCAGTCAAGGACGGGCGATGCGCTGAGAGAGAGGATCTCGGCATCTGGAAGGAAAGGAGCCTCAATCGGGGCACTTGCGCGGGCTGATACGGCGACGCTGGAGAACCAAATTGCTGTGTATAGGTACATATATATTAAATGTGTTATTTATAGATATTTAATGTAGCCGAGAGCTTATCTCACATGCCTTAACTTAGTCCCGACCAAGCACGGTCCAACTCGTTTTAGAGTCGGTGGCGACGTTATATAGCGAGGAAATACGAGGCTGGCGCGAATTCCAGTCCCTGAAACGGGCGAGCCCCTGTAGCTCGCTTTATAGATTAGGTTCGGGGTAGGCCGCATGTTCAAACGTGATCCACGGCGTATAGGGGTCTATTCCAAACGCGCCTTCTAACCTATGCCTTTTACTACGATAAATAAGCCTCATCTTTGCGTAACATCCTTTGGATTCTTCCTCCGCAACGAACCTGCCGTGAGTAGACAAGGTAATTTGGAGGCCTACACTCTTGCTAAGTGCTGCATTCAACTTGGACCAAATGGCTTCTTACGCTGGGCTTGGTGAATCCTCACCTCAGTCTTTCCCTCAATCTTCCGATGTTTCTGGCCATGCGACCGGAAAGAGGAGATTACTTATCATATACATTCATGGATTTTGCGGGAGTGAAGAGTCTTTTGGTCAGTTCCCTTCACATGTCCATAGCTTTCTCAAACAAGCCCTCTGCGATACCTATGTCGTCTATTCAAAGATCTATCCCCAGTACGAAACGCGCAATTCCATGGACATCGCGGTAGAGAAGTTCAGCCGCTGGCTTCAACCACATGAGAATTCTCAAACAGATGTCATTTTAGTAGGACACTCGCTAGGTGGTATCTTGGCTGCCCAGGCTACTCTGCTAGTACGTTCCGTCTCTACATCACAATGCCGCTGTTGACTGATTTTAAATGTAGAAAAAGTCCCTCTATTTGACTTACCAGTCACGCCGTTCTCTAATTGGCACAATATCGTTCGACTGTCCGTTCTTGGGTCTTAACCCTGGCATTATCATTCCTGGCGTTATGTCCCTGTTTCGTCCTAATATACAAGTTGAAGCAAACGTTCAGGATGGTGACTCGGACATGCTCGAGTCACAGTACTCCTCCTCGTCTCGACTTCTGCACTTGAATCCACCCGCATCTGACATGGATAACTGCTTCAATCCCCCTTTCTTCAACGACAACGAAGTATGGCCGATAAGACGATCATCTGAGCCAAATATCGTGCAGTCTGTTTGCATCGATGGCCTCCAGGGCTGGCTCCTTGAAGCCATCGACTACTGTCTTTCTCACTGGGCATATGGGCGCTGTCTGAGGCGTCCTTGGGCCCTGAGGCTTAGATACCACGAGCTACGAGCTCTAGAGGGTTCTAATGAATTTCCCCCAACGTATGAAAAGCGAGTCACACAGGCCGGAGATCTAGGGAGGCGACCAGGAACCCGATTTTTGAATTTCTTCACTGCCAGCACACGACGGCAATCCTGCCACAGGTCGAAAGTTTCATCACTGGGGCATAGGGATGTGGACAAGGAGCAATTCTTTGAGCAGGCCGGAAAGGACCACCGAATAGACCACTTCTCTAGCGAGCCGGATTTTAACAGTTGGAGCACTGAGGTCGAGGGCATAGGCCACTACCAGCAATCTGCCACTGATGGTCTTTGCCTGCAAGAACGGACCACCGTGGTGACGCCCAAGCTTACCGACCATTGTGTGAGACTATGTCAGGTTACCAATATTTCGCACCGCTTTAGCGCGCTCTTGAGTGGCCTAGCGGAGTTCTTCTGGCGACTGTTATCACTATTTCAAGGTGGTCTAGATAGCCACCGGAATTCTGCAGAAGAACACCAAGCAGCTGGTAAAGTTGAGGTAGACAGGAAAGGTGCGGTAAAACCGGATGAGGGGCGCACATTCTGCATTCTTCCTCCCGAGGCTGATCCTACGTGGGTGCGCATTTCCATGGAGGGCATAGATGAAGTAGGCGCCCATTGCAGCCTTTTCGTTGATGACGGACCGCACTATGAGAGGTTAGTGCTTCACATGGGCAAGGAGATCGTACAATGGGTTTACGATTGTAACAGCAGCTGATACTTGCTGCAACGGCTTGGAAAAGGGCTTGGGAAATTTATTTAATTGGTCCGATAATTTCTACGGCGTTTTGCAAATAGATTGTACATCAGGTATAGAAGGTTCATTTAGTTTACTTTGTATGTTGAGTTGGATGTTTAATTGCTTATTAGTTTAAAGGATTTTAATATACATATATACAGATCTACTTGAACAAATACAATAGCACTTAAATAGCACTTTCTATATAAGTTTTAGAGCACTTTAGTAATATACTCTACTTATATCTTACTAGGTAAGTTGACTACTTAATATATAATTTAACTCGATTATTTATAAAACTAAATACTAGTGTTTAAGTAGTAATATTAGTATTATCTCCGTAAATAATAAGGACTGCAGTAGTATTTCAATATAGATGGTTTAGTCTTCTAGGTAACTTAGAGCATTATACTACCGGTAATGTACAAGCCTATCTCGCCTCTCGACTGTTCCGCTTTGCTATCAATCGCGGGGATACACTCTCGTGTATTTTCACACAGATACTAATCAACTAAACCCCACATAAGCGGTGCTCACCGCGGCTAGTGGTTTCGACACATGCCTCCTTAGTAGCAACTTGATTCGTTTAACAGGCTCGGTTACGGATTTTACTTGCTAAATAAAGATATAACCCGAGTCTTTACACGTTTATATATTGCCGCGTAGTCGGGGCATCCGAAGCTCTGACTGGTTTGATTGTAAGGGCTCGTATTCATGCCTTCAAGTATTTACATCCGGGGCTCCCCTAAGTCTGCCTTACGCAGTAAGCTCTCTTAGAGTAGAACCGTCCGCCTATATAGTCCCCGCGTGCCAAGTCGACTCAAAGCTGATATTTACAATACCTTGCATTATCGCAACAGTCCAGTCATTCATTAGGCATTTTTATTTTTTATTTTTCTTCAGCAGTCACTATCCTTTACTTGCTCAGCAACTCCTCGTTTGGTCACCTCCTTCCCGATCAAGACACATCATGACACCCAACTCAACTTCCAACACCGATTTTGACGACTTCAAGCTGTACCTCTACAAGCCCTCCCTTGTAGCTGCCATCATATTTACCGTTCTTTTCGGTGTTGTTTCCGCTCGCCATTTTCAGCTTTTGTTCAAAACGAGAACGTGGTCGTTTATTCCCTTCTCTATAGGTTGCCTTGGTACGACTATGGTATCAAATCCCCGCTGGATACAAGACTAATGGTGACGTGGCTTGCGCCGCGAAATAGTGGAAACCGTTGGATATGGCGCCCGAGCATACTCGGCAACACAGACTCCCGACTGGGAGCTGATGCCTTACATCTTTCAGAACGTCTTCATCCTCCTTGGCCCAACATTCTTCGCAGCTTCCATCTACATGGTATTAGGCCGGCTCATATGCTTTCTCGAGGGGCAGCATCTCTCTATGATCAAGGTGAATCGGCTTACCAAAATCTTCTTGCTGGGAGACATTCTCTCCTTTTTCGGGCAAGGTGGAGGTGGGACAGCATTAAAAAACCCCCAACGCTTTAAGACCAGAATAACTAACCCTACCAGGTGGCGGACTCATCGCTAGTGCTAGCGACAAAAAAAGCCAAGATCTTGGCAACAATATCATTTTTGTCGGTCTCGCGATTCAGGTCATCTTTTTCGGCGGCTTCATGGTGATCACGGCAATTTTCCACGTGCGCATACTAAGGCAGCCTACCAAAAGGTCACAAACCACGGGTGCTCCATGGCAGGCGTTCATGGCCGTACTCTACCTTACAAGTGCGCTTATCATGGTGCGGTCTGTCTTTCGGATGATAGAATATGCTCAAGGCCATGATGGTGCATTGATCTCTGAGGAGATTTACGCCTACATGCTAGACGCCCTGCTCATGATTGTCGTTGCGGCCATCCTCACTGTACGCCACCCAAGTGCGATCTTTACATACCAGGCTATGTCCGATCTTTTCGGTCATAACTCGGGTAATGTCGACAATATGCCAATGGTTACCCCACGGCCATACGTGGTGTTACCCTAAGCCCAACCAGATATTATTTTTGAGGTCTCTCGGCCTTCGATAGCGAGAAAATATGGTCTCGGTGAAGAGTGAAAAGTGAGCGAACAGTTGTTAGATGGGAAATGTTAGGGGAACAGTCGGAAATTGTTGGGCGATAATAATTCACCAAATTACCTTAGTGGGTGTCCTTACGTCTCATCAACTGAATGAGTAAGTAGAGTTAGTTTGTTTCATATCTCCTTGGATCAAATCATATTCGTCAGCTATAACGATATTTTCCGCACAATCTGTTTCATTCAAACTTGAATCCTTCGTAGTCACACAGCCCTTGTATCGTGATGACCTTGGTGGGACGATGTGACAGAAAATGTCAGTATTGGCGGATAATTGAGTATCGATCGTAGTCAAGTCAGTAATATTGCGTCTAGGGGATTGTGAGCGTTGGGTATCTATCCGTCGTGACCCTAATATGATTGATCCTGCTGTAGGTTATGTTTCCCTGGTGGTCATTTCTGACAAACGGGACATAGTGAGGTGATTCCAGGCGTCTTCCACTACCTGCAAATTACGAGAGTCGTACACGTTGTATGCCTTCGGGTTTCTTCGTATTTCTAAGTCACAAGTGGGCCGCAAGTGCGCAACAAAAGTTGTATCCACTTCCACAAATAGCCCTGTCTCACAATTTTCTACCCCACTTCGTAGATCTTCCATAATTCAAGCTCCGAACGCCTAAACCACATAGGGCATCAGAATGGCAACAGCTATCACACTAATGGGGGCCACCTTGGGTACACATTGTCAGTGCATAGGTCAAATTCGGGTTTGCAGACTGAAGAGTATATGTTTGCTACATTTTTTCCCCTCCCTCCCTCGCTCGGATTCCCGAAAACTCTGTCTGTGTCAAAGCTGAAAACAGAAGGGGCGCGTTGTGGATGGAAGTAGTGGGGGTTCGATACGCCCTTCGCGTTGGACTCGCGTTCATTCGTAATACTTCTGCGCTCGCATACGAGACGCTAACTACGTACGGTAAATTGGCTACCAGTCATGTGCCCCTGTCTAGCTTGAACCCCACCTGCGCCGCCATGTTCCAAAGGCTCCATTGCTCTGGGGCTTTTTAAATCGCAATGTTTTCCTGAAAGTATACCGTCATTGACCTCGCATTCTAACGTGCCCGAATCCGAGCTGCAGCACCTGACATAAGAGAGCCATCGGAATGACACCCGAGCCCTCTGGCCAAAGCGAGAGTCGTCGCACTCACAGAAAGTCAAAGACAGGCTGCGACACGTGCAAGCAAAGGCGTGTCAAGTGTGATGAGGCTCGTCCAAGATGCGCCAAGTGTACCTTTGGGAACCGAACCTGCTCTTATGCAGCTGCGCCAGGCCAAGGGCCTGACCAAGCCCGACTGAATACGGCCGTCGCAGGCAGTGTTAGCAACAGCCCAGCGGGAACTCCCTCATCTACTGCATTGCTTGCTGCGGGAGCTGAAGCGAGGTCACCCGCGGCAGCTCCAGGTCGCTACGACGCCTTCCATATGAGTCTATTTCACTATGCCATTGTCAATATGACTAGCTTTATGGAAGTAGGCGGTGATTCGAGCCTGGTGGTGGAAAGTGCGCTGAATAGCACGAGCGTGGCGCCTTACCTCCTCGATCAATTGCTTGCTCTTAGTGCTTTATACCAATCTACCACAGCGCAGGCAAGCAAGGACCTCTACCTCCGGTATGCCACCGAACTGCAGACGCGGGCCTTGGGCCTGTTCCTCGAAACCCGTGAGGATGTCAGCGAGACAAACTTCATACCCGCCTTCCTTTTCACCTCCTTCCTCGGGTTCCACGTCCTATACAATACTTTAAGAGACCATCAGGATAATCTCGGCGAGTTTGTTAGCGCGTTTGTAGATTACGCGCGAGTTCACCGGGGGATCCGCGCCGTGACAGCCGACTACTGGCCCCAGATTCTTGCCTCGAATTTGGCTCCCCTTCTAGGCATCGTGGAGATTGGCAACAGAATTGACCACCTGGAAGCCGGGATCGAGACTATTGAGCTGCGTAAACAGTTAGAAACATTGTCAGAATCCTCGAGAATGCCGGTTACTGCCTCCATTGACGCTCTGCAGCGGATGCAATGGGTGCTTGATCTTGCAAACCAGAATGCCCAAAGCTCCAGCAATAGAATCCAGGCCGCTCTAGCCTGGCCGGTTATCATTTCAGACGATTATGTTAATGCGTTATATCTACGTCATCCTGAGGCGCTGGCAGTCTTGGCTTTCTTCCTTGCCTTTGTGTACGAAAATCGATCGTATTGGGTCTTCGAACCTTGCGCAGGGTCTCTCATCGAAGCACTAGCCAACCATCTTGGACCATTTTGGAAGGAAGGTTTGAGTTGGCCGCTGTCAAAACTCATTGGTTCTTGATGCGTTGTCCTTATGACGGGCCCTCCTGTAGCGTACTTGGTAGATAAAGAGGTTAAATGTGCTCCGTAGATCATTTTGACATCTTTTGCAAGGAGGTCATCAGGCAATCATTACTTTACACCCTTTGCAGCTTAAAGGAAAGGCCAAGGGCTTCCCTCTTTACATTGTGCCTCAAGTCAAAGATCAGCGTGCGCATACATAGTTAGCACAATATGATAGATACAGCAGCAAATAACTGAAGCAACATGGAAAGTTGACCATTTCGTAGTTCGGTACCAATGTCCCCAAAAAGGGTTATGCTTCGTAGACTTGCCTTTTGTTAGTCGCATTGCAACGACCGGATTGAGAGCCACGGTGCATTTCAATTCATGGCCGTTCTACCGAGTCTTGATGAAATCACATCACGTTAGATCCTTGCAGAAAAGGGAATTTGTTGCATAAATCATTTCAGTCCGCGACTTTAGTTGACGCATTAATAGACTAGCAGTACTTGGCGTCTCTTGGTGCCTTCACCACCTTATCAGTTGTCCAAAGCCTAGTCACATCGTCTTCAAAGTCTCAGGGGAATGTTACAATATTGACGGATTTGAATTGCTGGACTGATAGGCCGCGTAAACAAGACAGCAGGTCAATTTGTTAAAGTTTTATTCGCAGTAACAACATCGTGTATATCTGGTCTTACTAATTATACGACTTTGTGGGAATAATTCAACTGGTAACATATCTTAACGTTTCGGCGGGCAAGCGGAATACCACATTATAACAGAAATACTCTCAACCGTCGAAGAAAGCCATGTTTACCATCTGAATATTTGTGGTAGATTTTATTAGTAACTAGGTGTTTAATTCTCAAACAACGATATTTTACATTATAATAAAGAGCAAGCAAAAACTAAAAAAGAAGATAATATAAAATTCTGACGAAATTCGTTAACTCTGATGAATCAAAAGTCTATGAGGTTAATCTAGTCTAATAATGTACCCTTAAGCATATGTGGATTGGCAAAGTGGCCTCTCATTGCCTTCAGTTTTCAGCGCAAAGCATTCCGCTGTGCAAATCATACTGCCAATTTTCACTACCAAAGCCCGAAAGCACGTAGAGACTGTCAATAGGGTCTTATGCTTATCTGCGTCGCAAGCTTATCATATACGTTAATCCAAGATTAACCGTCGATCCTGCTTTGTAGCCCCTCTTATAGAGTCCAGTGCTACACGCGTGTAATACGAGCAAGAACGATGACTCGGGTTCGTCAAAGCTTGGCACACTGGAGCCTAACGTCAGCCTTTCAGGCCTAAAGGCGTGCTCCGCGATTTATTTTAGTAAGCACTTCACCTTGGGGGTTTTAGATATAGGTTAAGAATTTTTAATAGAGAAGTGGGATAGAGTAATATCAAGATGAGTATTACCTAGAGTTCCGAGAGAAAGCCTTTAATAGATCTCGTTACTTGATGAAATGCTAAACTCTGGGATCTCTACAATAGTCTGTAAAGAATATCCACTGTCCAATCCTCTAGAGTGATAGCTGCAATAACCACCATATGGTCCGGCATAGGAAGAACCCTTGCAGTGGCAATAACAAGATATGCAACCCTGGCTATGCAGATACGGCTGGTTGTGAGTCTAGAACGGTAAAAGCTAGAGCATGCCGGCAATCAGGTAGCTCAAGATTAAGAATAAAGTAAGATTATGATTGCTTCCTTAATTTTAGTTCATTTAGACATACCAAGTTATCACATACATTTGTTCTTTCCTAATCCCTTTAAGGATGACCCGTGGATATCCACTTAATGCTTTCTTAGTTTTGATAGAACCCTAAATGCATCGTATTGAATCGGGAATACGTGCGTCAGGCGAAGCCGAAACGCGAGGCACTTGACCAAGCCAAAATAGGCTAATAGAGCATTGGCCTGGCTATCACGCAGGACATTCCACATTAATTGCTGCCTAGACCCCTTATATACTCTTCCGCGTGCTGCCTTGAATTCTTGAACTTTCGGAGAGAGACGCGTGTATTCGCGGATTAGTTCATTCCCGAGTCTTTTCGCAGGTCCTTGTGTTCATTAACCAATGCCAAAACAGCGACGAGGCCGGCACCCAGGTCGTCGAGCCCACCGAAAGTCAAGAAACGGTTGCAGCGAATGCAAAAATCGACATATTAAATGCGACGAAACCCGGCCGGAATGTCGGAACTGTGTCATAAGCGAGCTGGTTTGTCCATACCTCACGATACCCTCAACCCCAAACGGACCCGTCGCCGCATCTACTCTCACCAGCGTCGTTGGCAACCACCTTTTGGCAGTTCCTAGAGAGACACAGGATGGCACACGGCATTCTGGACCGACTTTTACAGCAACTCACATGGCCTTTCTTCACTATGCTGTGACAAACATGTCGGACTTCATGGCTCTTCAGGTGAGAGGACAGCCCGTGATCGATGCTGCCCTGGAAAATGCATATAAGGCGCCTTATCTTCTGGATCAAGTTCTCGCGCTTTCGGCGCGGAATCTCTCAACGCAGGATGTGGCACAGGCATCATCATTCCGCCGGCAAGCCACTGAGCTGCAAACACGTGCGCTAGGCCTATTTAACGAGGCTAAAGACCACATATCCGAAGACACTTACGTGCCGACTTTTCTTTTCGCCTCACTGCTTGGGCTCTATGTTCTTCACGAAACACTTCATTTACACCATGATACGCTCGCGGAATTTATTGACGATTTTATTAGCTACATTCGTCTTCATCGGGGGGTACGGGCCATTACCACAAAGTACTGGCACCGTATCCTGCACTCCGACTTGCAACCGTACATATATATCCCAGCCATATCTAAGCAAACAGATTTAAAGATTCCAGGGGAAAACATAAAATAACTACGGAAGTTCCTTAAGTCATCTTCAACCTCATCTACCGCTACTAAAGCTTACCTCTTGGCACTTGGCCGGGTAGTCACGTGGTTCCTCCCTTCATAAGGGATGATCTTACGTCCCAGACAGAGGAATCAATAACATTTACCACAACGGTAATATCATGGAATCCAACTTCAATCTCATCTTCATCTTCTTGTATCATGATTTTATTATAACAAGATTGATTATACTAAGTGTTAGTAAATTGATCTTAGCATAATCTAGGCCCGAGTCGAATTCTAGATATACTTGTTATTATTTGCTAGAATTGTTATTACTTTAAGATGACTGGAGGTTGCCTATGATGAAAGTAATAATGAGGGGACGATGCATAGGTTTTAGGACATTTAGCAACCTATCCGATATATACGTATCCTCGCTCACCAGGGACTGTCTATACGAGATTTTGACCGGAAAGCTCGGTCCGCGCATCAGTATTTCGAACCGGGCCTAGATCTTCGTATAGCAGGTACCACCGCTTCGCATCTTGCTAATGGCAGCACTGCTATACGATTCCGCAATTTGTATATGTCAAAGCTCGCCTCTGTAGTCAAAGCGCCTATAACTTAATTCACGTTACTTAAAGAGTCGCACATAGCAAGATCTAACTTCGGTATAAACTACATTACTTTCGCAACTCTCCTACTATCCAGGTTAAAACTCCTAACGAGTCTCATAGCAATTAAGGTGAGAATTTTAATCATCATGTATTCATTCTTTTCACACTAGCTAGGAAAAACGAAGGCTTTCAAAACTACCAAGCCCAATATTGACCATAGAGGTCTAGGATAATTCCGACTTGCACGCATTATTGAACTCGCCCGAATAACAAACCATATTCGGCTGAATACTATTTGATATTTCATTGAAGACGCAATATGATGGGGCCACAAACACAAAGCAATCATAGGGACCCCCAGAGAGAGATCCCCGGATATGTCCGGATCAAGTCACACAACGTAAGGAAAAGTCAATTTCAGAATTTGTTCCTTGCCCAGGAGTTGGTAGGTGGTAAGCAAACTGAACCACGATATGCCAGATCAGTTCCGCAGACTGCCATAGGAAACAAGATGTCAAGTGGTGGTGACGCTACTATTTGGGCGGCTGATTTCAGCCTGAGTGGTCGGTACTTGGCTGTCGCAGGTAAAGATCGGTCTATCAAAGTGTTCAAGGTCATCGCCACAGAGGAGGAGCGTTCGGCACAACAGAGATATGAGAGTCAATCTTCGCTAGCATCGAAGAGCCTTCTGGCACCGGTATTTCTATCCCAGCCTTGCAGAGAGTTCAAGGGCCACTCGGCCGAGATCTTGACTTTGAGTTGGAGTAAAAATGACTTTCTACTCTCGGGTTCAACAGACAAAACTGTTCGTTTGTGGCACCCAAGTCAGCCAACATGCATTCGCATATTTCAGCACGACAGGACTGTGACCTCAGTTGCGTTCCATCCCACCGATGACCGCTTCTTTCTCTCTGGATCTTTCGACGCTACACTGAGGCTTTGGGATATTACAAGAATATCGATCGTTTACTCAGCGCCCATGACGGATATCATTACCGCTGTAGCTTTTTCGCCCGATGGCAAGGTCGCGATATGCGGTAGTTTCAATGGGACTTGCATATTTCTTGACACTGCAGGTTTGAGGGAAAGAAGTCGAATATGTATCCAGTCTTCTGGCTCCAAGAGTGGGGTCTGCCCTAAGATCACAGGTCTCCAGACGATAATCTCCTCTGACAGCATCGACACGACCGGCCAAGCAAAGTTAATGATGACGACAAATGATTCGCGAATCCGCATATACTATCTCGTCGACTATGGTTTGGAGTACAATCTCGAAGGTATAAGAAATCAGTCGAGTCAAATCCACGCCCGTTTCAACGACAGTGGAGAATATGCCATATGCGGTGGCGAGAATGATGAGGTCCACATCTGGCACCTGAACTCTGGGGAACCCAAGGAGTCTCATGAGAGGTTCCATACACACTCTGAGGCGGTCACGAACGCCACTATGGCTCCAATGGTTACCCGAAAGATTGTTAGTCTCTCCCAAGACCCGATCTACAATCTTTGCGGTTGTCGAAATTTGAAGCGTAATGATTTACACGGTACTAGGAACCATGCAGCAAATATGCTGTGCATGGCCGAAATGACCCACGATTCTTCCCCTAATTCAAAGATGAAGATGAATGATGCGTCGGAAGGTTGTTCTAGAAGTCACTTCGGTGGTCACATAGTTGTCACAACGGATACTCTAGGCAAGATAAAGGTATACCGTCAGGATTGCGCATTTGACACGCGCTACCAAGTGTCTCAAAGCTATCAGGTTACTCAATAGCTCAGGCTCTCTACGTTTCAGGTATTCGAGGGACCTTTGAGTTATAGGCGCAGTGTACCTTTCGTCAACCTATACTAAAAGATATTAAGCCAGCTGAACCATTGACATCAGAGAAAGCATGCACCTTACTACTGGCATGAGCTAGATTGTGACGCATCTGTAATTACTAGCTTGATGCTTGTGTCAATGAGGGACAGCCCTTACTTTCTTTTGTCGGCAATTATGCCTGGGATCATTGAAAAGATACGGAAGTCTCGGCGTCAATCTATAAAAAGTGTCACTTCGTGTCCAACCTTATTATGCCGTCAGCTACCAACTTATGAGCTGCACAGCAGATTATGCATTCACGGGCTAGATCAAGAAATGACCTCTCTCGCGATGCTTCTAGGGGTATTAAGCCCCCACTCTTTGTACGATCTGCAGTTAAGGAGAGACTTGATCATAGTCGATAGTAAGCAAGGTGTCGCACTGAGCGTGCTTAAAGGGTTAAAGTGAATGTAATGAGCAGCAGCAAATGTGTTGATTGATATTTTCTCTTAAGTTGTCTCTTGTGCGGGGTATTCCATTCCGCAGAGTTAAAGTATACAGCTAGATTACTAAGGCAGTTATTTCCTGAGGCCGTGAAGATCATGCCTACCCTACGACACAAGGTAACGAGCGGAGGTGTTAGTGTTGTTGAGGCAAAAAACCAATGACTGTCGATAACTGCTTCCTATATGTATCCTATGACCAGGTTGCAGATTTGGAACTTACGACGATACTATGGCAGAGCATAGACACCACCTCATATTAATGCATGGTTGAATTATGCCGCCCTGCTTAATCAAAGCCGGTATTGGCAGAAGCAGACTCTTACAGTAGGCACCTGTTTCCGCGCAATACCCATGACGTCATGTGGAAAATATGTCATTTCTAATCACAGACTAGCAGCTAGCATTAAACTTTTGCAAGATGGAATTTTAAAGCCGGAAATTAGTTGACATTCAATAGATCTTTAAATAAGTACTATCTATGCTTACTAATTTCTATCAAATGCAAGAATGATAGCTCTACCAAGATGGGATAAGCTTATGATACAAGCATTGCAGGATAGACTGTGATATCTGTTTACCTCGGCTGTGCTGTTAGATCACAACTTGCTGATGTCTCAGCGGTGGGTATATGGATCTTCAGTCTCCGGTTAATGCTAGTTCCTAGAGCGATGCGATTGGTGCGTTTTCCCAAACCCGAGATGAGGCAGCAATACGAGACTCCATCCACCGCCGCGCGGCCAGACTACTTTGGGTGACAACGTAGGCTCCAGAGCCCTTACCTTCGCCAGCTGATTCTACACCGAGTTAGTCGCTTCAGAATCTAATATGTTTGTCGTCGGAAAAAATATATAATTGGGTGTCTATCAATACGGTCACCTTAACCAAGTCGTTCGTGGCATAGAACAGGGCGACAGGCGGCGACTGAGCCTTTAAGCTTATATGCTTTGCCTGATTCGGAAGGTGGTATATCAGTGTAACGAGGAGCCAGTCCTATGCTAATCTCTTATTGATTGAGTTCTCTGGTATTTGAAAGATTTTGCGGGGTCGAAATTTACGCTATACGATGAGTTAATGCCCATGCCCCTATAACCCGAGTTTAACGAACGAAAACGAACGAAAGCGAACGCATGCGCGCGGTGCCAACAGAGATCCTAAGCCACATACAGTCAGCTCACCCCCACCACACGTTACCTGGATAGCTCAAAAGCATTAACATACCATAAGAACGAGTATAATAATCCAACTTTTCTCCTCATTCCAGAAACATTATCTATTGTTCTGTTATGACGCTTGGTTAATCTCCCAATTCCGCTATTACTGTTCGTTCTGTTTGCTCTTCCATATTCTTCGACCATCTCGACGCACCCTGACACGGTTTTCAAGCCACAAATATGGCCGAGTTAAAGACCTACAACGGCTACGCTTTATGGCTGTACCTCCCTAATGTACCGGCCGCTGCTGTGTTTACCATTCTATTTGCCCTTGGGACAACCGTCATCGCTTGGCAGATGTTCAGAACCAAGGCATGGTATTGCTCAGTTTTTGTCATTGGTGGAGTCTGTACGTATTCTCTTTATAACCATGTTTCAAGGTTATAATCTTCTTTCATGCCAATACGGATTACTAACTTAGCCATAGTGGAAATGGTTGGCTACATAGTACGAGCTGTTGCCAGGGACAAGACCGATGAGCTGATCCCTTCCGTTATCCAGAATGTTTTCATTCTAGTGGCCCCTGCCCTTTTTGCGGCATCTGTTTACATGACATTGGGCCGTATTATCAGGAGCATCCAAGCTCAAGAGCTCTCAATTATCCGTGTCAAACTGCTCACAAAGCTATTTGTCATGGGCGATGTCATATCGTTTGCAGTTCAGTCTGGTGACGCTAGCATAACGGCTATATCGGATGACCCGAAGCTAGGTGAAAACATGATTGTCGCCGGCCTCTTTGTGCAAATCGTTGTGTTCGGTATCTATATTGTTACCTCCGCAATCTTCCACTACAGGGTCAGAACTCAAAGACCAAATGTATATGCCAATTTTAGTAATAGTTGGGAGAAACTCCTTATTATGCTTTACATCGTCAGCGCCCTAATCATGGTCCGGTCTGTCTTCAGAGTGGTGGAATTCATTGGGGGCCGGGATGGCTACCTATTAAAGCACGAGTGGACCTTATATGTTTTTGATGCGCTGTTAATGTTTGCAGCAGTCGCTATCCTTGCATGGAGATTCCCAGGACCTGTTGGGTCCATGTCTATGGATATCGACTTAGTATTGGTAGAACAGCGGACCAGCGAGTCTCCTCATAAAAGCTTGTTGCAGTGTTAGAGATCGGGCGGCAGCGGCTGCTTTAGACGCAGGATGACAGTGGTTAGAACATGCTTGGAAATCGATCGTATAGATCGATTTCCAGCTTTGAACGATCGATTTAAATCGATCATCACCTTCAGTTGATCGATATCAATCGATCACTAGTCGATCGGTTATCATACCGATCGATTTCAAACCCTAAACGATCGATTTGTATCGAGCATCACCACCGCTCGATCGATATCAATCAACTGAGGGCGACAATCGATCGATGACCAATTAGATCAGTTCTGGGTTTCGCTATCCCTATCTACCCTTATCCTGTCTACCAGTCGAAGAACTTGCCTCCAATTCTCGCCTTCAAGTAGACTGAGAGGAAGAGTCGGCCGGTAGATGCCGGCTTTGCTCCAGGATCGAAGACACTGGGACATGCCCACAATATGCCGTCGTAAACGTGACCTCAGTGGTGTTATCATCCTCCCACAACTGCTAAAGTCTCTCCCCGTTTCTGCCGAGGACGATGCGATAGTAAGAAAGTCAACGGCCATGTACGACAGCCGAGGAAAACGTATAGCACCAACGTCTCTCCACCAACCAATCGGATCAGCTTTGTATGCCATGTTGTCAACTGGTGGCTCTGACAGATACTGGTCAAACTCGTCTTGTGGCGATATCGCCGCCGCTGGTTGTCGCTTGCACTGTCGCCGTTGAGAATCAGAACTGCCCGTAGCCAATGAGCGACTGAAGGCCAGCCGGCGTTCAATATAGTCCAAGGCACTCGTAGCCTCTGCTGCCGAAACGGTCCCAGACCCCGCCCCATAAGCCTTGTTCTTGTACTTGTCTTCCCATATGGTCGTTAGGCTTCTCTCATACCTTCTCCTCCATTCTGATGTCTGACGAGCCGGGAGTTGGTCCCAAAGCCGTTGGAGAGCTCGCCATTTCTTACAAGGATGGAATACAACGGCCGCTACATAAGCAGTGGAGCTCAGCTTGCCATAGTACTCGTTCAGCTTCTTCCATCCGAGCTTGATGTAGACCTTCAGAAGTCTCCGAGATCGCCGCGAAGCATATCGAGTATGTTCCGATCTGTACCTTCACTTCCGGCCACGGGTCTTGCGTGTTGTGAGGGTGGCTGATATGTTAGCAGCCCTTTCGTCCAATGACATGGGCACGGGATGGGGAGGGATAACACAAACCACGATGTTGTGCTCCTTTCTCAGATGTCGGACAATACCTCCGCCTGTCGAAGCAATGAATACATAATCCGTGGTCCTCGGTTTGTTCCGGAGGAAGCATCTCTCGCAGACCCATACTATCTTGCGAGTCCGTGGCCTATTATCCTTCATTCTGAATCCGAAATGCCACCACCATGTCGCTCTCGAGAAGGGTCGTGGCCTATCGTAAACCCAGGGAATCGCCTGAATTTATCAGCCGTCCAAACATCGTAGTCCGGAAATTTTATGGTTGCATATGCCATCGAGGCTGAAATAGTCGACGGCTCGGAGGGTGGCGGCGTAGTAGAAGCCGTCTCTATGCCCTCATCAAACGAGTCCATGGTGGCGGGAGCAGCCTGGCAAATAGTGTAAAGGAGGTTAGATTGGAAGACGAAGGATCCAAACCGCTCATTTTCGCTGGTTATATCCTGGCTAGCACGCGTCGCGTAAGGTTAAGGCTGGTCGGGCCCCTGACGGCTTGCCGGGGTGGACGCGTCGGGAGGCGGATTTGTCGCGTATGACGCCGGCTGGTTGGCAAGCTACCCGGGACACTTTAGATATAAGTTGGCAATCGGCGATCGTATAGATCGATTAGAGGTTTGATCGATATGACACCGATCGAGCAGTTTTCCTCAACGATCGACTAGGGTTTCTAATTAATCGATCGATATCGATTGACCAGCTGGATCGATTGATCGAAATCGAAATCGAATCGATCAAGTCGATCAGTCGATCGATTTCCAACCTTGGTGGATACTATGTAAGGAGCTGTGCTCCTCTCAGGCACATGTAACTTAGAACCAACAACAACAATAATCAACCCGTTTTTGCTTTAACACTGAAGTCGTCATGCTACTCCTCATGTGGTCCAACAGCTGCAAGTGTGCGAGACTGAACCTGTTCTCCGTGAGTGATGGATTGTCCAGGCAGGGTGGTTGCTCATCAGGATGATGTAGGGAAGCCGTGGCATCATGGGCGACAGGCGTGAGCTGAGGTGTTGTCGGCAGATGTGTCGCGTCTCGACTGGGAACTGACAGAGACGACGCAGGTGTTGGAATATCTGGTGCGTCCCTGAGGTACGAACATTGGCGGCCGGTGGTCACACATCGATCGCAGGCGGGTTTGCCTTCATCGCACTTGATCTTGCGCTGCTTGCAAACACGGCATCCGAGGCGAGACTTGTTATGGGCCCTGCGTGCCATTTCGGACGGGATCGAATTGAGAGCAGTCTATACGGGAGATGGCCGATGAGAGAGGATGGCGAAACCGAGCTTCCGACATGCGAACATTGATGATCGATGGCATCGGTTCAGTCTGGTGCGTAGAGGAAAGTCAGCCGGCCACACCGCCTTAAGGCTTAAGCTTGGGCCACGGTGACTCGCGTTTCTCGGACGGCCGCATTACTATTGGTGGGGGGCACTGCTCGTACTGCTCGGATACAATACGACACTGCCCATTGACCAATAACAACGATCGTTATGCGACGCCCCATAAAGACCAAGAGAGTGAAAGGACCATAGGTCCAAGACTCCAACATTCCGAGTCTGGCATAGGCGGGTCTCGTCTAGTCATTCTACATGGTATCTCGCTTATTGTACGAAAGCGAAATATATACATTGGAGAACGTAGACTCCAACTTAGCGGCCATCTTTGATTAATAATACCCTTATTTCCCCCAGTAAAAGATACCCGCCGCTGCAAACATCAGCACCGTGTCAAGGACATACAGTCTCCACTCATAAGATAAAGTGTATCTATTATAACCTTGGCAGTATTTAATAATCCAGAAGATATAGCGCACTAGGATAAACAGGCTTACGCCGTAGAGTATCCATACATCTGCTCCCAATAAATAAACTCCATGCGATCTCCTGCAGTACGAGTGATGGGGAAAACAGGTACTAGCTTTATCCTCTGGTACCAAAGAAGCGCCAGCGTGCAAAAAAGACCGAAGATAATGATCTGGATCATAAGGCCTATTATAACGATTCTCTCGGATTACTTTAATGATTCTGCATCCTGTAAGGCAGACATGCCCGAGCTGCCGCTCCGCACCATGAAGGAGAATATATCACCAAGAACAAAAGAGATGCATCTTATTGGCACGCATTAGCAACCCGAGCGTACGCGAGGTCCACCTGACCCAATCAAGCGTGCTACCCGAAGCCGACTATACGAAGCCGAGGTGCGTCCCCTTTGATATCGCATCCAACTTGCGACAATGGTAATATTATCCACTCGAGGATAGACCAAGTAGGTGGACGTATTCCCTACTTTGTTATTCCCCTATTTCAGGCATGCAGGAAGACAGGCTCGGTCTATAGAGCTGTATTTAAGCATATCCTGTCCCATTGTGTAAGTTCGACCAGACACCTACATAGACGTCATCTTCTTACGACACCAAAAGTACAATGGCACTTGACTGCTCACCAAACACATTCGCGGTGCCGACCCTTCCAGGCGCTAACATCACCGCTGTTGATGTCAATCTTGTTCGGAACTATAGCGGCACCAGCATTACACAAAGTTACATTGGACACCCGATTGTCTCGGTCAATAATGCTACATTCTGCAACGTCACTGTTGTTTACGAACACATCGATGCAAATGACACCATACACGTCGAGACATGGCTTCCCATGGACAATTACAATGGTCGAATCCAAGCCTTCGGCGGAGGAGGCTGGGTCGCGGGTCGATTCTTCGCGACTTACAGCGGCATGGTGGGAGCCCTCGGCGAGGGATACGCCACTTCGACAACAGATGCTGGACTCATTCCGCAAGCTGATAGGTCTCCAGACCGCTGGGCACTGAACGCGGACGGTTCGCCTAATGTGCATGCATTGGAGGATCTTGCGTCGGTTTCACTCCACGATCAGGTCTGTCAACACACCACGCCAATCCTTCGGAAAGCTGTACTAACGTTGATATCTTGCACGTAGGCTGTCCTGACGAAAGCGATAGTCGAAGACTTCTACGGCGAGCCTCCCGCATATGCATACTGGAATGGCTGCTCCCAGGGCGGCCGACAAGGCATGATGCTTGCCCAACGCTACCCAGACGCCTACAACGGGATTCACGCCTGCGCGCCCGCTATGAACTGGAACGAGCTGTTTGCGTCCACTCTGTGGCCGCAGCTCATTATGGAGTGGATTAACTATTTCCCCAAGTCCTGCGAGCTGGAAGCTCTAGTGACGGCGGCCATCGAGGCTTGTGATAAGCACGATGGTGTCCACGACAGCATCATTTCCGATGACTCGGGCTGTGACTTTGACCCGTTGTCTGTGGTTGGACAGGCATTTTTCTGTAAGGACACAAACACGACAGAGACTATTACCAAGGAAGCGGCAAAGATTGCTAAAGCCACATGGACTGGCCCACGGACCGCCAACGACGAATTTATGTGGTACGGAACCAACACGGGGAGTCTGCTTAGTGGTTCAACCACTAGACCGACTCCTAGCCTGGGTCCAGCCACGACGTCCTGTTCACAAAATGGGACTTGCGTGGGCGTGCCAATGGGTCTGGGCGATGTTTGGCTGAAGTACTTCGTCGAGAACGACGTTGACTGGGACTGGAGAGAGTTGACACATGCGGAGTTTGACCATGATATTGCCAAGTCTATCGAGCTGTATGATGTCATCATTGGCACGAATAACCCCAACTTGACGAGCTTCTACGAAATGGGCGGAAAGCTACTCGGATATCATGGCATGGTAAGTGGAACTCAACATCTTGGTACATGCGTTGCTTACACTGTCTAGATGGACCAAGTTATCCCTGTTAAGGGGACCGAACACTACTACGACACAGTATCGGAGATTATACCGAACGTGGGTGAGTTTTACCGCATGTTCGAGGTGCCTGGTCTACAGCACTGCGCCGGAGGGAATGGCGGACAGCCGAGTAACACTTTCGATGCTCTGCGGGCCTGGGTTGAGAACGGCACTGTTCCTGAGTCGCTGCCACACTTGTACACACCGGTTGAAGGTGGCACTGAGTTTGAGAGGCTCCTGTGTCCGTACCCCCAGAAGGCTGTCCTCAAGAGCTGTGGGAAGGGGGAGAAAAGCCCGAAGGTGACCACCAGGGCGACAGACTACGTTTGTGTTTGAGCGGCCGAGTGAACAGAGACGGGCTTACATACGATCCGCCGCCAAAGCAGGCGCAGAAACGCTTGGCGGAGAATATGTTCCTGATCCTTCGAAGCCATACTATATGCCCCGAAAATGCGAGACTGGTTTGATGAGTCCGTAGAGTTGTAGAGTTAGCCGGTGCCAGTCGCTGCACATTTCTCAGCCTGGTGGAACCGGACTTATTGCCTCGAGCAGTATTGGAACAAGTTCTTCTGTATATAATCGCTAATAGTTCCCCATAAACATACCATCTGCGTACTTAGTTTTCAACTCGTCATGCCAGATCTCAGCAGTACTATACGAATTCGAAGTAATACACCCCTTCTATCCGGCTCACTTTCGGTGAAGGAGGAAATTCGCGGTCTTTCATTGGCTTACACCCCTGTACATCCTCTTTCGCCGAAAAAGTGACGGGGTTGTCGATCTTCTAGCTGGCTTTTTAATTAAAAGTGGATAATACATCTTCTCATTGGTCAGCCTCTTCCTCCGTCGTACCCTTCATAGCTAGACAGGCTTTTGTGGCGTAAAACGATGCTACCTCCTGAAAGCCTTCATGAAAATCGACATTTTGACCGCGGGCGTTTCGCGACCGTGCCGTAGAGATAGGGGTATGAGTCCGGTATATGTAATAAAGTTTTGACCCTTTCCAATAGACCTTCATCCTTGAGAGCCACACACTTGCACTATACAACATCACCTAACTAATCCGGTGACTCGGGCTGTTTTTTAAACATGTGGCCTTCGGAGCTCCGTCATGATCATCCGTCAGTTCATCACGACGTCGAACAGAACGAGACAACTCCGTGGCTGCGACATACGGGGTGGTCTCGCTTATTTCACAACCGGTCACTCGCCATCATTGCGGCCGCAGCAAGGAAGCCTAAACCAGCATGGAACGAGGATTATCTATTAGGTCAATGGCACGGTAAACCACTCCGAAGTCCGGCCGCTGTAGAAGCCCAGTTACGAGTTATACTTCGCGGCATCGATATCATGATCGATCGTGCAACATTCACGCTCCTGAAAACCTCATACAGGTCTCGATGTTGGATGAATACCTATTGGAAAGACAACTTTTGGCCTCACGAGTTCAGGATTGTTGGATGCATGAGAAACTATGTTGATATATGGAAACGGTTTATTTGTTACGTGTTCAGAGTTTCCAATTTCGATAACCACCAACGGCGAGAAATCTTCAACTTGCAACTCCGAAGTGATGAAAATATCATGATCCGCCATATATTATATCTGGTTTCTAGTATTCTAGTCGGTAACGGGGCCCATTACCGGTTTTAGGCCAATTAAAGGTCTATAAATCGACAGGGATTTCCAAAACTCGTAACGGGCCCCGTTACTGTTCAGGTCATGTTTGCCAAAACGCGAAACGGGGCCCGTTCTATAACACGGTGATCCGTGCCACCCATGCTGAGTTCTTTGCGTGTATGTAAGAGCCAATCATAGGCAACTAGAATGATTACTTGACTTGGCTCCAAGTCTGATCTTTCCTGGACTATTGCGTTCTGTACTTGCAATTGATGATTTAGCGATTGGATTTGTCGCAGTCCCTTCTCTGAATATATCACCTTCTCAGTATGTCTACTCAAGCACCTTCAAATAGCGGCCTTCGCCAGCAAAACATTACGCCTAGTCAAGTTCAGGCGCTCAAGAGACTAGAGCTTCACTACTCTAGGGGTGGATCGGCACTTAGAACTTCTAGACCACAACACAAAATCCTGGTCTCATATCGCTCATTCGAGTACCTAGACGCCTGAGCAGCTTGGATATATATTTTTTTCGTCTCGCATCTGCGTTGCTCTTGTGTTACGGGGGTTAGAATGAACGACCTTAATGGTCGTTGGGGAGTAGAAGCCCGTGGAGCGTTACATTTTCCTATTCTGGACTAGTAAGCATTTGGTGTGAGCGTTACATTTTCCTTATCAGGTTAGCCCACTCTTGCTGCCCCAAAATCTTAATTTCACAAGCGAAATCTCCAGATTTCATAAGCAATACAAAGAAACAATGGAGTTCCGATTTGTGGACGAACACGACCCCGTTACGCTGCGTCGCCGTCGCCTACAAGCGCAACGCACGCAGAGATGCCGGCAGCGGAAAAAAGAACAACAATGTATGGAGCCCTCAATTGATCAGGCCGAGTCGTCTCAGACGGTCGACTCTACCGCAGACATTTTGCAGACAACACTAGGTAACAGTCTGTTTGCCGACATTGGGGATTCCAGACCTGATACAATCTCTTCCGGGGATCTCCCTATCGCCTCTAGTCAAGAAGACGAAAATGTTAGCACAATCGACACTGGACCAGACTATTACGACGAGGAGATAGTCGACGCTGATAGTACCGATGAGCGTGAAGATCAGGTGGAGCCTAGGAGTCCAGATGCCTTCGCCGGAACACAAACAGGTCGCCCTCATGACGACACATGGAACGATTTGCAGTACGCTACACAGAAGTTTATTCAGCAATATCTTGTTGGAATACACAGTTGTGGTGCTCAGGAGCATCAACAATCTTTGGCAGCGCATATAGAAACTGAGGGAACGTCCAACCACCATGGGCTCGCCAATCTGTTTCCTCGTAGCGTACCTCACACACTTGATAAGCAGCATTTTCTCGAGCCCCAAATTTCTAGTGAGACGCCGAGCCTGAGCCCTACTCAATGGCAAGAGCTATTTTCTGGTCATACAGCTGGACAGTTCGAAGGCAAGCCTAAGCAGGCCTGTCTCCACACCGAACATTCACGACCGACTCCTCCGGTTGTTTCATTCGACATCGATAGTATCTTGGGTTTCGTCACTTCTCCCGCGACAGCAATCCACGGGATTCGATTTTACTCTGCTCCTCATTATGTTCAGAATATTTCCACAGACGTCCACCTAACCTTGGATCGACTAGATCCAGATTCAAAGCGTCCCCGGTTGATACCGTCGCGGCTAAAAGACGTGCCACATTTCATCTTCGCGAGGGCCGAAGGCGCTGACTTCATCACATTTCACCTGTTCTTTCCGCATTTGCCATGTTCTCGCGATTTCAATCGGTTAACTGACGAGCAACTCTCGCGGTGGTTTGATGATATCTTCTATCCCGCTGTCCGTCAGGTCTATGATGTTGATAGACTCCAACACTTGCCTGCAAGCTATCGTCACGCATTGGCTACCTGTCGAGCTCCTCAAGTAGAGAATCGTCTGTTTGAGACTCCTAGTTATCAGGCTCAGCTACGGATGTCCTATTTCCTGCCACCACAAGGCTTGCAGCAACTGTGGGACCATGTGCTTGCATCAGTATGCAAACCGGGGTATTAAGACTTTCGTGATCCGGAGTTATATATGGAGGCAAAAGGCACCAAACTTTTGTTTAAATACCCAGATGCCCCATCTGATCTGCTGGCGGTCATGAACAGCTTCGACTGCAAGCTACATCGCATTCTAGACTTCTCACATTTACACGTCGACCGATTGTACATTGATGTGGGTAAAGAGACTTGCCCGATGCCTAATAGTGTCTCACCACTTGAACCTCAGACATACCTCTGGCGGCATTGTTGCATCCGTCACCACCTGGGTCAGTTTTATGATGAAAACATTCCCAAGTCTGGCCAAAACTTTTACCATGAGTCAATGCTTCGAGACGCTGGCGGTATGACCACATTGACTCCTGCAAAGTCTCGACTCCGTCGTGGAGGTATTCTTTATGGCCAGATGTACAGTCTCACCAAAGAGATAGTAGACGCTGCTCGTACATACCCATTTCAGAATCCAGATGTACGGCATCTGGCATTAGACCCACAGCTTCGCAACGGTATGCAAAGCATTAGCGGCAAGCCAGCATCGGCCAGGAACGTAACTGATCGAGCGTACCTGGCCAGCAAGCGCCGTTGTCACTACGGCCTGACAGACTCTGAACAACGATCCTTCGGTGTCCGCGAGGAATATCGTATATCGTGGACCTTATTTCAAAGCGTCCTGGTAGTCCTGCGCTCTCTTACCCCCGAAGCCCGTCGCCCCCAGCTAACAGGGCCTCTACCCTACCTTTGGGCAGTTCGCACTCCTGTTTTTGTTGATTTTGTCTGGTACAATATCAACAAGTTTACAACCGGGTTCGAGTTGATTCGAGCTTGTTGCTCTGAGGGCCTGACGACATGGGAGCAAACGAAGATGATGGATATGTTTCTCCAATGTCTTAGGGTCGCAGTTGGAGGGCATGATTACTCCCGAGAAGGGGCATTGTGGTGGAGCAGACGAGAGCTGCCACAGCCAGTGGGCTTGCCACGAGTGTACCATGGCCTTGGCTTTGGCAGAACACTAGGGCAGTATGGCTACTGCTGGATTGAGCCTCGTATCAACTGGGCTACACTGAAGTTTCTTCCAGATATTACTGACTCGGTCTTATTCGGGAATGGTATCCTCCAACAACGATATCTCAAGTATGGTGGCCATGTTAGGCATTTCTTTGACCTTAGCCGCCGTGCTGATCTCGGTCTAGAGTGGCTCCGGCGGTATCCCAGGGAGGACGCGATCGCAGATCAGGTTGTGTCATGGCTTTGTCATATCTGTCTACAGCAGATGAGGGCTGACGTCCTCCACTCCATTCAAGGCGACCTCCGCCCGCAGGTTCGTACTACGATCCTAAACGATGATGTTCAGTTTTGTCGCAAAGGTCTTTCAGCCACCTTAGTCAATGGTATGAATGCAGTATGGGGCAATCGTGCGAGTGTCAAGAGCCCTCAAGAAATCGTCCAAGCATTATTCGGTTTGAATGATGGTTGGCTACGAGGCAATTGGGAAAATAAACCGTTTCGGAAGCTTCATCAGTGGATATGTACTGCATTGCAACATATGCCAACGAAAAACATGCTATTACAGACATTCAATTGCCGACTTCAACGCTACTTATTTGTCTACCACTGGGTATTACCATATCCCACGTCAGGGGGCCTAGCGCCTAGGACCAAGGACGGCAAGCGCCGGTGGTTTTCGATAGATATCCAGGTCGAACCTGGGCTTACAATAGAGGGAACTTCTCAGGAAAGCTGGTATTGGGCGGGAAAATGCTGGCGGCAGGGCTGTCCGCCACCTCTCCCCCAATACCTCCGTTGGAACCAGGATCAATGGCAGTCTTGGATTCATCGCCACATCGGCCAAACTTTGTCGTATGTGGTACGGGAACTTCGCAATGATCAAGAGAGCTTTGTTTTCAGCTTATCAAATAAACAAAACGGTTGGCGGCGAAATCCACAGCGTAGCATTCGTGACCCTGTTGTTCAAGATCTAAGGACAAATCGTAATAGCAACTCCCCGATCTTGCAACCATCTAGTACGGAACACGAGGCGCACGTATTGGATAAGCCGCAACAGGGAGTCCCGAGCTACCTGCAGTCCGAAATGGAATTCCAAAAATGCCAACAGGTAGAGCAGTACATAGCGAGTCTTCGAAAGCAGATTGCGGATGGATGTGCGCAAGCTTTTGAGTCACAAAAATTACCCATATCTCAGTCGACAAGAGAGCAAATACCAAGCTGCTATGCCTTAGAACAACCTGCACAGCCAAGACCTGTCCCAAGGCCACAACAGACTGTACAAGCGAGGCTTGCCCCGAGGTCAATACTACCTGACCAACCAACCTCTGTTTTGGGGCCAAAACTCATTCGCCCATGTCTCCCGCGGCCAAATATGGGAGTATATTACGTATCCCGCGGCAGCCAACAGCCACTTCGCGGCCAAGAAAACAGACGTCAGACAGTATCTAAACTAGGTCGACCGGCAAAGTACGTAAGCCGAGAAGAAAAAGCGGCCGCTGATGTCGCTCGAAGGAGAGAAAGGAGACTAGCCCAAAGGCAAATGGACCTTAATCGACAAGTAAAGGATCCTTTCCGGTTCCATCAGTTTGTTTAGTAAATAAATAGTAGTATAAATCCATTCGGGAGAGGACAGAGTAAATAAAGAGAATAGGCAGTAATACTCTAATTATGATCTATATAAGCGTATTGAAATGATTTTGGTCTAGTCTAGGATTACTGTGTTGAGATGCGGTAGTTGTTCCAAATCATTATATGCAGGCGGATCAATACAGAAAGTCGGTGGTTGCTGGCAAGATGTTCGGCAACAACCTGATGCACGTCAGCCAAATGGACTTCGCCGCCACGAAGGTCTCGGATTCAAGCTTACTATGGAAAGGCATAGCTATGCCTGGTTCCTTAACAAGATCGACTAGAATACGCTTACCTTCCGCCAACCTTATGCACCTTATATGATGTTTAACAACCCATCTATACAGAATGTGTATCGCGCTCGATACCACCAAGTGCGAGATGTACGGATCGACTTCATTCGAGTGAATAAGGCATACCAGTGGATGCTTAAATTCAGCTCTATCCCCAATTGCCATTACCTCCTAGAAAATTACCTTCGAGAGCTGTGTCTGTGTACCTTTCGCAAAGACGTTTTCTTCCACGTCAAGTCAGCTCTGAAGCCAGAATATCTGGAATCTGCATTGTCAGGAGAGATTCCTCTGTGTTATGATAGTGTTAATAACGCCATGCTGAAGAATCACCAGCCACTTCAGCTTACACAAGGAAATCAACTGGCGGTAAAGGATATTCATGTCTTATTTGCTTGGCTTTGGAAATCGAAGGATGACTATTTTGAGCGACAAGGATGGAACGAAAAGCCATATCGCATGCTATTCCAACAGAGCTTCCATGCTATCAAAACTGCACAAGGCAAGGCTGGTGCACGGAAGTGGCGGCAAGACCTGAAAAGGTCGTTTCTTGGCAGCCATTGGATTCTTCCTTATCCACATAGCCGGGGATTTATGCGGAAAGATAAGGAAGAAAAACAGTTCGTTTGGTGGCCTAGCGCGCATCAGGGACTTGTCAGACACTACGCCAAGGCCCGACAGACTGGAACTCTAGCACATCCACTGCCAGCCTCCAACATCAAACTCCATCCTATCGATAGCTGGCAATTAGCAACGACTCTATTTTCCAAGAACTACATGCCCTATGTCATACAACCCGAACAGGAGTTGATTCGAATGCCTGAGGATGAGCTCTATGCTGAACTCGTTCGCCTCCGGGAGCAAGTCACAGCCAGTCCGACGCAACGTCCCTCTCCAGCGCCCATGCTGGAATTAGACAACTCACCTGAGGGACATTACTTCCCAAGCAAACAGTGCCCCATAAAGAAGATTAAAGTCGCTAAAACATTTGAGGAATGCGATCAAGTTATTGAGTGCCTGTGGTTTTTGAAGCGGGGGTTAGAAACCTACGAACGTCTCCAACATGATCAACTAAAGCGACGGAAAAGGCGGCGCGAGAATCATGCTACAATTCAATCAGACACCGATTCAAGTTCAGTCTCAGGGGATGGAGAAGCTGAGTACACCTCGGATGAGGAGAGCCTAGCTGTCATGCGAAAGAAGCAAGCGCAGGTCGTGCGCCATATGGAAAGTCGATTGCATGAGCTCATTGAAGCATACTCTCGAAGATATCCGCAGTGGAAGAAGCATTATGACCCTGAGCTAAGGGAGCTAAATTACCGCCTAGAGAAAGTTGAATGATGTTCAGGAGGATAGTAAATAGGCGCAAAACAGAAGTGGGCACACAAAGAAAGAGTAGTTACATGTGTACGTCTATGCGAACTCTTATTGACCAATCCTTCAAAAGGCCCTATTCAAGCAAAGAGAGGTGCGTACGTAATACAGCTAATCTAGTAAGTCTGAGGAGTGAAGTAGTCACAGTCCCATGATCATACCATAGATAGTTTTTTCTTTGTTGCACCGGAAAATGTCCCTGTTTTTGACTAAATAGGCACAGATCTAGATGGAAGATGTATGAATTAATTTGAATATTAAGTAAATATTATATCGTATAGCTGCGTTGCGTGTAGGTATCTGACGGTAGCATGAGACAACATCGTCCGCCACTGGAGAGAAGCAGAGCATGGAACGGCAGAGACTCAGTGGGAAGAGGTTATGCTGCATTGCAATCCAAATTCCTTGGTGTTGTGTAGTTGATCGGGTTGTTTGTGAATCGAGCCCTACTTTTCCTCGACGCAGCACCTACCTACACAGCATCAACACTGTTCAGCAGCATTATATACAAAGTCTCTTTCCTCCGAACACACCCTAGGTCCTCATCTTTCCTCATTCGAACTGGGACCCTACTCGAGAACTATTAGCAGAAACGCATTGCGTTTCCTGTTATTGACCAATCACCGTCTAACACTTTGCCCTGTATTTCCCCTGATAGAAACGTACTGCGTTTCTCATACCGCACTCATAAAATTAGAAAAACCTAAAAGACGAAACGCGTCGCGTTTCCGTCGGATGACTCCTGTTGTTTAACAATGTAACTACCCTAGACTTATGCAACAACATTCATTGTCATCATTTACTGGAACTCACGTATCTATCTTCTTCATAAAAAGTAGAAGCTCTCTGTCTTTCATGCATCCGTATCCCTAGAAAACCTCTTTTACCAAAAAGTGGCAGAGTTAGCGAGCTCCCACTGGTTGGTTTGTTGCTGATGCAAACATGGTCTAGAACGATATGAATGGAGATAAGTTCACCAATATTACCCTTCTTAATTCTTGAACTATTTCACATCTTATAGTATAGGGCATTCTTTTTAAACCATTCCCAGTATACCGCCTCTGTCCAGTGCCTTAAATACAGCACCACAGTAGCAATAGCATAGACTCCTGCTAAAGAGGAAGTATCGCCAAACCCGAATTTTGCCCAAAGGATCTATACCTTATCAGCAAACCAATACTGTGGGCTTCGAACATGGTGATCAAAAATCTAAGCGGCAGAGTTCAACGCGATACAACACGAATATGCCAATCCGGATCAATAGGCTGAATAGACGTAATATTCGCATTATCCTTCCAGCACTAGATTCACAAGAGCGGATTGATAGGCAGCTGATTTTGATTCCTTCTGCATACTACTCAGTTTGGATACAATCAATGGACCTATTAGAGGCCTTGTAATGAGGCCGGCCAGGGGAACATGACCGAATGTGGGGAACGACCATGAAAAAAACACAAGCCATGAATCCAACGTTTCGTATAAAGTTGAGGGATCTGCCGAGCACCCTTCCCGAAACAGCAATCGACTTCGAGAGAGACATGCTTATTCAGATCATTGTACTCAAAAGACTGCTGTCCCTGTTGGTTACGATGAATAGAAGTGAATACGTGAGACTCTTGATCGAAAATCAACGACTCAGCAGCATCACTATTGCTGTCATCATCATCGTCTTCAGGCTCAATGACAAAAATAGCAACAGCCAAAGGCCCGCGACCCAGACAAGCTGCGGTTGCCGTACATAGCAATTTTCCCTGGAGAATAGCTTCTTCTATTTTGCAAGCCATACTAAGCTGCCATCGTTGCGGAGGTGTCAATGGCTCACTAAGATTGAGGATGTTGTAGATTCTTTGGGAGAGAATTGGATACTGTGCAGCCAGCCGGCGGACCAGCCATTCAAGTGGTCGCGGTCTTCGCTGATATCGCCTTCCCCTACTGCCATACCGGTGAAAGCTGGTGGTCGAAATCTCATCGTCCAATCGCCAGAGATAGCCTTCTGTCTGCACCCCCTCTTCCCTGAGGATAACATTTGAGAATCGACAGCCTTTATTGAAGGTAAGCCTTCCTGTTTTCCCCGAGCTTCGTAGCCCGTTGAAAAAGTGCGTGTGTAAGAAATCGGCGATGGGGAGTCTTCTTATCCATATGTTATCCCAGTTGTTCTTGGGATGATTAGAGAAGATTTCTCCATTTATCAAACAGAGTGCAAGTAAAGACAAATCAAGGCTGTGCTTGCCTTGCAGCTTCGTGCTGTCCAAGCGATTAATGTACTGGCAACAATTGGCGACGATGGCTAGTCGATCCCATTCCCTGTCGAGCTTGCGGTTGGCTATATCGTTTATGATAGTAGGGGACATTGATACTGGGGCTGAATCGTCGCCTTCAGTACTATCGTCTTCACTATCATCGGACTGAAGTAGAACTTTGTACATTCCGGCCCTCGAAATGATACGCTCCCAGTAATATGGCCGCGCCTGATGACTTTGGTAAGCCAAACAGAGCTTTGTTGCTTGCTCGTAAAAGTTCCAAGAATTGATACAAAGCTCTCCATCTAATGCTCCGAGATAGTGTGATGGCTTCTGTACCCTGATGGATGCAGCATGGGTGATAAGAAGCGTCATTTTCGAACCAGCTCGATAGCTTTCTTGGAAAGTCCATCCTCTGGAGAACCAGGTATCTGAAGTGATATAGTTGAGAAGATCAAGTGCTCGATGAGCTCTTTCCAAAGTCGTCGATCTCGATATCCAGTATTGGCCGTATTCATGTACGACAAAATCCTGAGAGAGGATTTCAATAAGCAGCTCTAACTGCTCCGAGGTTTTTATTGTCCGCGACAATAATGTCACTGGGCAACAGCTCAAGCTATAGACCCTATCCATCGCCTGCATGCCTATTTCTTTGGCTTTCCCATCCTCTTGCTGAATGCAATGTTTATCAATCCAGAGATATTCTGCATTTTCATAATTCATATAGCGCTGCATGCGACTAAAAACCGTATTCCTTACAGAAGACGGTGACAGGTTGCCAGAACAGATGTCTTCAACCAAATAACCACCGTTGGGAACACTTATTTCTTCGTAAGATGGCTTCCATGTGTATGAAAGAGCAACGTATTGCCGCTGCGTGAATGCATCAATGGCTTCGAGCTTTAGAATGGGCTGCGCTGAGTTCCCAGGCTCCTTATCCGTATCGAGTTGTGATGAAGCCTCGAAATATAGGCACTTGAGTTTCTTGAGAAATTCAACGGACTTTTGTTGTGGCACCTTGCTTTTTGAGATGTTGATCAATTGCGTCGTGATTTTCGACGCGTATTTCGCCCGAATATCGAGAAGGGAGTCTCCCATGTCGCCGCTCATTCTGGAACTTCTTTCAATTCGAAATTACTTGATTTCGACGAACTTCGCTCAGTGCGATTAACTTTAAAAAGGCGGAATTTCTAAGCCACATGGTCATGCGACACAAAGGCCCCTCCCTCCACACCGCTTGATGCAACATGTGTCAGGCTGTGTCGCGACGGTTATTTTTTATGTGATTGGTGTGCCCCCAATGTTATCTCCTCTGTTTTCTCGGAGTACGCTGTCAGCAGACGTATTGAGATATCGCTGCATGTTCTCGACCGCGGCGGACAGGGAACAAACGATCCACATTTATGCATCTGCATATTCGCACAGGTATCTAAATCCGGATGTTGTTAACTGTGGATGCATAGCTAAGGAACAATGGGAACTGTTATTGGTGGTTTTCCTCATTATCTAACGACGAGAACATCAAGCCATTGGCTTCATACACAAGGAGCATCACAGGGTGTAGAATTTCTGGCGGATTCTTTTAAAGACATTGCAAATCCTGCTAACCCTAGTATCTAATGACCGAATCAACTCTAGTAGAGTTGATTTTATTGACCAATTTTCAGCCTAGTATAACGACATGCTAATAGAAAAGCATCACCATCTTGGACTTAAACGTAACAGCCGAGACGGATTGGGTATATGTTATCGTTAAAAAATTCTCTAGTGGTAGGTACATACGCTATTGGACTCTTGGAGAATAAGATGGGATACCTATTTATAAACAAGGGCACATTAAAGACAACAATATAAAATGTAATTTACGCAGAGGGATTATCAAATTACATACTATGATAACGTTATCTTTTTTATTTATTTTAAATTTCCTAGTAGCTCTTATTATTATTTATTATAACTTATTTCTTTATTTCTTTTTATTTTTTATATTACCTTACTTTAAATTTTAACCTTGATTTCTACCTTATATTAATTTTTCTTAATATTTTTTTAACTCTTTATCTTATATACTTGTAGCCTTCTCTATCTCCTTACATAACCTAAACACAACCTGACAAAATCGACTCGTCTCTATCCCTCCCCATAACACCCTGCCTCCCAACCACCGATACATCTGATCTACTCCTTTTTCATCCACGCTAAAATTATCCGCCCTCATCATTTCACAAACTACCGCATCCGCTCGATCCTTATTCCATCCATACACACCCGCATATAACCTTAATAACAGTCCCGCATGTTGACATCGTGATTCGCTCACTCGACTGAATCGCCCTCCATCTTCATCGTCTGCAACCCATCGATCACATATCTCCTGCGGCATTCCGCAGTCAAAGCAACCTGAAAATAACTCCATCCTCCTCCGTTCAAACAATTCCTTTTCTACCATCATTATCGCATCCGAAATCCAATACCACCTTTCGCTACCCCTATTCGGACATCGTGCCATTTCGTGCTGTGTTTCCTCGCTGTCTTTCAAACTCAACCCCATCCGGCATACAACACAACTTCCGGACCACCTCTCTAACTGCATCTCAAACTCTTGCGCTTCTCGTGCTTCACCCATAATATATCGTCCCGTCTGCCACCGCCTATACTTCCCGATCCGATTTGTGTGCTCAAACTCGTTCTCCATTGCTCCATGCGACCATCCATCACGCGGTCCAACACCACTCGGCGGCAACCATCACCTTTCACATACTCCTTCGTTGACCCTTCCCACCCTGTGCCCGTATTCGGCATATGCGCCTTTGCCGTATCCTGTCGGCCTCCGCTCGCATCCTCAACCATCCATTTGCCGCAAACCACCACTGCCTCACTCTCTTGACCGTCTCGCCCAGCTCGCCCACTTTCCTGCACAAAGTTTCGCAACTGCCGCGGCATACCTGCATGTATAACCAAACGCACATCCGGCACGTCCATCCCCATTCCCAACGCGTTCGTCGCCACGATCAAACCGCCTTCATGCCTGTTGCCCGCCATCCACTCATCCATTCGTTTTGCCTTGCCTTCTTCTGTATCCACTTTATTCCAGTATGTCGGACAACCAAACCCCTGTCCTAGTCGCTCTACCCGGTTGATCGACCCTGCATAAACAATGACCTTGCCGTTAACTCCTCGATTCACCCAGTCCCTGACGATACCGTAAACCATCTTGTTTTCTTCTGCCTCTTGCTCATCTTCTTCGTCATCGCTGCCGGTCTGTCTCCTTTTCGATTCACCCTGACCGCAGCGCCCTTTTCTGCTGCCACCATCCACAATCTCCACGCGATACCGAATATTCTTCCTTGTTGTCCGTTCCCGGAACAGCAATAAATGATCCTTCGAAAGTTTCATCCTTCTGAAAAACTCCGGCTCATCGTCTAGCGCAAGCGTCGCTGTTAAGCAAACCACTTGCACGCCCCAGTCATTCACAACCTCGCCTAGCTGCAACAACTGCGGTCGAAACTGCCGTGTGCTATCTAAAACCGAGTGGCACTCATCAATCACAACACGGTCCAGTGCCTGCCGTGATAACATCCGGTTGACAAAGTCTTGAAAACCCTTTGTCACTGCTGACTCCGGTGTAACGAATATAATGCTCGCCCCGGACTGATTGCTTCCTCGGCTCTGCCAAACATACGACGTGATCTTATGCTTCGCACATCGATCATGCATATTATTCCGCAGTGCCACCAGCGGCGTGATGACGATTGTCGTGCCGTCGGATGCACAAAATGCCGGCAGCATAAATGACAAGCTCTTGCCGCCACCGGTTCCCATGACCTGTACAATACGACTCTCGCCTCGGATAATAGCCCGAATCGCCTTTTCTTGATTGCCCCGGAATTCCGCTTCTGGACCCATCATGCGTTTCAGCTGTCCGACGATATCGACCTGCCGCAGCCGCTTGAATCGACGGAACCGTGTTTCTTCCTGGACATCCTCGTAAAGTTCTCTCTTTCTCTTCTTTGCCATGCCCGATTCGGTTCCCTGCCGATCTTCCACCCCAAAGCCAAAAAATCGGTGCCATCGGCGGCTGATAATGCGGTATTTCTCTCGGAGTGCTGCGGTCTCGAATAAGCCCTGCTGTAACTCCCGCGCGTATATCATCCCGGCAATATGCGTTCCATGACCGGCCTGCAGATCCCACGCGTTATCATCGATTTCGTCTTCATCACCATCCTCACCATCCCCGCCCTCTTCGCCTTGCCCAAACGAAGCGTTCAAATATCGATTCGCAATTGCGATTGCGATGTTTCTCCATGCAATGATCATCCGGCAGCCTAGCAAGCGCTCACTATGTTTCTGCATGATCCGTCGCAGTCGATCTGAATTCCACTTGCGTTCTTTGATCCAATCCCGCATATCCTTTCTATCCTCGTGATCCATTTCATCAACAGCCACATCGTCTCCAAGCCGAACTTGTTGCGACGGCGATATCACCGACACTCTCCCATCGTCCTCTTCTTGCTCTCGTAGCTCCCTCTGCTCTCTTTCATCTTCAGTGTCTGTCCTGCTCACAATCTCATCAGCCCACAAAAACGCACTGCACCGATCGCCCCCTTTCACCATGCCCTGTACTTGCTACCAAAACTCGAGCACGATCCACATATACCATATGACCAGCTCGCTCACCTCCCGCGGTAAGTATCGGTGGATGACCTTTGCTGAGCCTGTCCTTCGAAAGCCTTTGTGATATAATACCACAAAAAACAGCATCATGCCATGTGCAAAAATGTTGCGTATCCCTCCATTAACCGCGTTACATATTCGGACCCCCGTTGCTTCAGTTGTTCGCATCGGCATGCCACAAAGTGTAATCCATAGCAAATTCAGCACTTCCCGAAACTGTTCCACGAGCCGTCCGTATGACTTTACAGCCTTCATCTTGTACGGGCGTGTTCCATCTGGCCCTTCCTAAAGCCACTCCTTTTGTCGTCTCTTGGATTCCAAAATTTGATTTAGTACCCAGTTCTTTCCTTTCGCCACCCATTCATTGCGTGAATCAGTCAAAAACGAGTAACCTACTCGAGCCTCGCTATGATCGTCCTCCATTTTAGTCCACTCGATCTTGGGCAACGCTTCCAAGTTATTGGCCCCCACCATCGTCAATTCGCATAGCATTGACCTGGCTTCCTGCACAAGCGAGTGGAACATTTCGGATAAGCTGCCCATTGTAAACCTCACTTGCCGATATGTAATCTCTTCCCCTCGCCAATCGATCGTACCACCCGCTGCTGTTGCGTATCGTATCTTCATCCCGTATGCTCGTGCGTCGAATATCCAGTCCATCGGTGTCGGTTCTGAGTCCGTCTTTTCTGATACCCGCGTCATAAACCGTTGTGACTTTTCCCGTACGATCCTGTACATCCCCTTTGCCTCCTCGCGTGCTTCATCTTCATCCATAGTCCTCCTCTTCTCAGCAACTTCCTCCTCTCGCTCATGCCATGACTGATATAATACCAACATACGCGCCACTTTGATCACGCCTGAATACTTCGGCGTATAATCTGTCGGCTCTATCCAACTGCCGTCTTCGTTGATGCCCATGATCGCTAGTGCGCTAAGCACGATACTGTCATAGTGACTCTGCTTGAGCTGATGATCCAGCATACCGATCAACATATCCAAGCATAGCCGTTCCATCTTCTCATCAGTCAGCCCCTTCTCCCTAGCTTGCCCTGCAACAACAGCTTCAGCAGCCTCCCCAAACTCATCCCATAAGTCACCCTGCCGGATAGTCAGTTTATATGGCGGTCGATCTTCGTCTTGGCGACTGTCCATACGCTGCCAAATACGCAGCATTGTCATCCAGTAGCCCTTATACTGAGCCCACGACTCATCCTCCAGTCGATTATCGAATGGCTTGCTTGGCTTGATGTGGATCTCCTTCCGCTCAATCTGATACAGCGCGGCCAGTCCAACTATACTTGGCACTGCTGCTGCCTTAGCGTGATCAGCCAATCGATCGAATGTGTCGCAAATCACTTGTAACACCGGCTCATCCTCTTGTAGTGGGGCGGCCAGCGGCAATAAATCCTTCTTTGCCTTGAACTTTTGCAAGTGGTCTGCCCAGCCTGTCCTTTCTAGCCACGCACTTGGCTCCTTCTTCTCGTCGGCAACCTTGATCTCGTCCTCTTCGGC
This sequence comes from Fusarium sp. S19/10, assembly GCA_019054715.1. NCBI lineage: Eukaryota > Fungi > Ascomycota > Sordariomycetes > Hypocreales > Nectriaceae > Fusarium > Fusarium sp. S19/10. The sequence goes on along the minus strand of JAHKNZ010000079.1, from coordinate 6,356 downwards.
AGCATTGAACTTGTCGACTTGTTCTTGGTGAATCCTTATCAGTCTCTTTACAGCATCCTCTCTCGGTTCGTGGTTGATGGCTGTTTGAACCTCTGATCCATCATCTTTGCGTACTTGAAACCACCCACTCGCCCAGCGTCGCCTAAAAAATCGCTGACAATATGCACCTTCTATCCATGGAGTCTCTCTGGGCTGCTCTAGCTTCTTTTTTATATTTCCTCCCTTCTTCCAATCATTTTCCCAACCATGCTCTTTGCGATAGTGTGCTTGTATACCACGCTTATCGGAAACAAAATAGCCGCATGTTGGACAGCCTCGCATGCCCCCTCTTGGCGGTTCGAGATATGGAATCGCTTCGTTCGATGCATCTGGGAACTGGAAATCGTGCAGCTCGTCCTGTCTGCGGACAAGTCCTGGTATGGCGTCCACTGCCTTGGTGATCTCGCCAATCTGATTGGCTGTAATTTTTGGATGTTTTTGCTTTAAATGCCTGGGAATCTCATTAGCCACGCAGCCAAGCTTACAAACCTTGCATATAACAAATGGTAGCTCTAGCACATAAATAAATGGTTCCATAATAGCGATACTCGTTCTCTCTTGTATGTGTTGTGTGTGTTGTTTAGTTGACATCCCCTCTGCACTTCCTACGACCATACTGCTGTTTTAATAAACAACGGCTGGGGAGCTACTTCATTTCGGCAGTCGTTGCTTTTTGTCTAGTCTCCATATTTTCTCACATTGAACCACTCACGATACTGGATACTAAACCTTATCACAACTTTCATCAAATAACAAACCTCATCACAACGCCTCATTGTTTGATAATGAAACGGTGAAACCTTTTTAAAATTAAATTCGCATCCCTTCTCTTTATTTTCCTATAAGTCTTTTCCATTTTAGCCCTGAAAATGTCAATGATGTCTACGAATGATTTTTTCAACGATGTCTACCCCCTGTCTTCATTAGCGTATTTTCAGTTTTGGTGAGAATGTTCAATGGGGTCTAACAGACCTCATCGCCAAATTGTTGTGAGAACTTCCCCAAACCCGGTGACAGCCGATGGGAAACCGAGCAGCCGGTGCCACTCCTCGCTGATGAACCGGAAGTTAACGCGCCGTTCGTTTGTCTCAAAACACCCTTCCGTGATGAGCCTGCCGTACACCAAGCCGGCTGTCAAGGACCCGTGGCAGGCTTGGGCATCCCAGGGACTGTCCTGCTCCACCTCGCTATCGCTATCACTGCCGTAGCGCTCGTCTGCCTCGCCGATAAGAGCGGCATGAGCTGTCGTTCCGTTACGAAAATAGCGCCGGGTAATTGCGATGGATAGATGTCTCCAGCTACTGATACTGAACCCTTTCTTGCAGCCTTCAAGGCTCATTCGTCGTAGAATGCGGGTTATTCGTGCGGATGTCCAATGTGGGCCGGGCCCCAGACGGCGCACCTTGCCTTTTGTCTTTTTTCGAGGACGACCACTTCCGTCCTCCTCGCTGTCACTTTCATCATCGCCGCCCGTCCCATACCCGTTTTTTCCGTCGTCATCATTCAAATCGGTAAGTGTTTCTTCCGGAGCCCATAGGTTAGCGGAAAACTCAGTTTCATCCCAAACGTTTGCCTGTATATCTTCCCAAAACGGCAGCACAAGCCAGAGGTAATAAATCACCAAGGCACTGACTTCGCGCGGCAAAAAGCGGTGGATAACGTTAACCCTTTCAGTTTTAGAGAATCCCTTATGGTATCCAGCCACGAGCATAATTAGCCCGCGATCGTAGAGAATGTTTCGTATGCCACCGTTGGCGGTATTTCTGTGCCGTAGGGTAAGCAGCTCTAACGACCGTGCAGCTTGGCCACCACAAAGGTGGATGACGAATAACAGACGTTCCAAAAATTCCTCCAAGTGGTTGCCATAATGCCATGCCTTCTTTTCAACAAGCTTGTATTCAGTTTCTGAATCACCCTCAACCCACGCTTTTCGTATGGCAGTATTGACCCACATTTTGCAGAATGTCCAACCATCGCTTTCTGGTACCAGCTGGAAGAGATTTTTAACGAATGAATGGCCTATGCTTGCGTCCGCCGCATTATCGATAAGTTCGTCCCATGGAATCGCTGGCAGTCCAAGCTCGCTGGCGGGCTGATCTTTATACTCTTTGCAAAAAAGCAGATGCTTGTATAGCAGCGTCTCAGCTCTTTGCAAGGCAACCTGCAGCATACATTGGACACCAGGTACATTGATTCGGATGCCTTTGTAGATGGCGTCCTCGTTGTCCCAACTGACCGAACCCGGCATTGCCTCCTGCCCACTGGCCGCCATGCCGTAATTGCGAAGTCGAATGATGAACTGCGTTGGCGTGGTATCCCAACCCTCAGCGCCACCGACAAGGAACCGGCGTGTCATCTCAGACATAATCTCAAAGTGTCCTGGACTCTTCTCCTCAGCTTCTTGCCGTGTCTGTCCTTGCTCTACCCTTTGCTGGATATAGGAAGTCCTTTTGTTGATCGTGTGCTTGACCAAAAACACCCGAGAGATGGCCATAATAGCCGAGAGTTTAGGAGTAAAGTTGGTGTATGTCTCCCAAGTCTTGTCGTCTCGGATACTCAGGACAGTCAAGAAGCTAACGAGTATACTATCGTACTCAGTAACCTTGGTGAAATGGTCAAAAACAGAAATGTAAAAGGCAAGCGCGGCATCCTCGAGGGATTGGTGTAATTCGTTGATCTGCGATGATATTGGTATAGGTTCCACCTTGTTGTTAATGTTGATAAGATCTGCGGCATCGTCCATCATCTTGTCAAACGTAGCGACCTGGCTCTCGGTAAGCTTGAAAGGCGGTCGATCGTCAGCGTTCTCGCAAGACATAGCTCGGACAGCATAGGCAAAGAATTGCAAGCAGACGGCGATATACTTCTTTCGGGTCTGCCTCTTGAATCGAAAGTGGAAGGGTGTACTGCGCTCTTTGTGCAATTCTTTTCGGTTCACTTCGAACAGCACGTTCCATGAGACTGCACCTGGCCTGGTCGCTCCTGCGGACTTTCGGATCAGACGTCTGACAGCGGCGTGAATATGTCGGAGCTCGGAATCATCCTCGGCATCAGGGTCATCTGGCTTCAAGGTGTACTTTAACGAGATGAGGTTCCTCAGGAACTGTTTCTTGTCGCTGAAATCTTTCAAGTGGGCTGTCGATCCTAGTCGACGAAGCCACGAGTTCGGTGCAGCCAAGTCGCCCATCTCTTCGATTACATCCATCTCCTTCTTGCGGGCCTCTTTGGATTTCGCCTGGAAGGCTTGCGTAGCCTGTTGCACCGTGGTTTGTACCCTTGCTTGCTCTGTTTCCAAGGTTGCTAGGTCATGGCCTCTTGCGACCTCGAAATACTCGCTCCGTGGACCTTTGGCAAAGAGCTGTTGATAGGACACTCCACCCCTCCAGTAGGTGGAGCCCAGATCTGTTTCTACAGTGCTTGTGCTTTGGGGGCCAGGTCTTTGGCCTAGCGTAACGCCATGTACTTTCCAGAGGTGTTCGTTTCTTCGTCTTGGGTCTGCACTCACAGCTCGACAGTCTGTTGTAAACGTGCATCGAAAACCTCCGCTTTTCGGTTTGCCAAGGGCTTCAATCGGCATACTATCATCCGGGATAGAAGGCAGTACCAAGATCTCTTCGTTGCCATCAATCAGATCAAGTGCTTTAGCCCACAATTTGACTTTGTCGATTTCCCTCTTCACGAGTCCGTGTGGCTTACTGCGTAGATGTGCCTGGATCCTACCTCGAGTTACCATATACTTGCATGTCTTGCGGCACAGCAGGCGCAAATCGCTTATGTAGTCAAAATACTCCATATTGTATGGATTTATAACTAAGTAATAGTAAAAGGTATAAACTAGATAATTCCTGACTTCTCCTTTTACGAGGACTTCCTCTCTTTTGTTTACTTCTTCATATTAAACTTTCTTTTTCCTATAGACTGATATTAGTATAAGTGCGACCGCCATGTTTCAACACAGCAGATGATATCACATCCTGATAGGATGCTTCTTACAGGCCACCCTTGTTAGCTGACGAACACCAAAACCGTTGTCGATAATAAGATAGAGTAATTTAGCACATAAATAATAGTTCCTCAATAAAACCAACCCTACTATTACAATCTCATGTTTGAACTTCATGCCTATACATTCTTTTATATCTTTCCCATTATTATTGAAGCATGGACTGGACTTCGTCGGTTACCCCAGATTTAAATCATCGGTTACCCCATGTTGTGCTAGCGCCATCTCATTTCTCACCAAAAATAATTCGTCGGTTGCTAAGCGACGCAGGGACTGGCTTGTAAGTAGGTAGGCTAGCTGGCTGAGCTTCTATACAGGCGCAACGCAAAGGCAGTATATCAGCAGTAGACACATTATGGCTAGACTGGACTGACAGTTAAAGTGAAATACGTACTATCAGTGTCTTGCGTCTTGCTGGTCTACATCTTCCGTTTGACAGCGGAGAGTTGGTTAGCAAAGCTCACGTGGAGGCGCACGCTAATGGTTTTGTAGAAACTCTGCTAACACATGTTGAGAGAGGCTAGACTTAAGCTTATGCTAGAACAAGGCAATCTTGTAGCGCCACAATGTCATTGCCTGCTGTTCTATGGATGCTATTCCCATCTACAGTCTTAATTACACCGTTAACTAGCTTCTGTTCTGACGAATGACATTTAGCTGTCTGCGCCTGTGGCTATGTGACCTATTATTACTCTTGTTAGATCTAACATCCCCAGATTCAGCCTCAACTGGCTTGCATCTCTCAGCCCAGCCAGCGACTGAGCCTCACTTGATCTAAACCATAGCCCTTTCCTACACCAAGGATAGGAATATAAATACATTGATATTCATCCCCATTATCCTAGAAGTTATCATCACAAGTCACAAGCAATCAGCCTCTACTGCATACAGTTCAGTTTTAAATACCAACCACACCTACCTCTATCTACTTAACGGTTATATCCATCACTATGCTCTTCAAGGCCATCCTCGCTACAGCTATTACAGCTACTTCAGCTGTTGCTGCTCCTCTCGAAGCGCGCGACGTAACAACAGTAACAGTAACAGCAACAGAATGCCCAGGATCAACACCAAAACCATTACCGCCATCAGGATCATCTTCCTACTTTTCTCCATCAGACACCTGGCAGTACTCTGTTCATAATGGCGCTATTGCCGCTGCCCCGAGCTTTGTCGAGATCTACAAGAGCACTGGCAACGGCGGCAAGGATCAGTCAGCCCTTGTGACTTTCACCTACCCTATTGCCGCTAAGGGCAGACAGTGTCAGCTGGAGTTCCACCTCCCTGCTGGCGCGAGTCCTGCGGGAAGCAAGAAGATCCAAGTGTTCAGCAGTAACAAGCCGGCTCCAGGTCCTACCAGCAGCTGGGCTCCCGGAAATCAGCGCAACGGCCATATCGGAACCCTATCAGTTGTAGCAGGAGGAGCTGCCACTTGGGATTCCACTCAGAAGCCCTCTCTCGCCTTCAAGACACCTTGCAAGGCACCTGGTACTGTGGAAGCATTTGAGTTTGTAGGAGTCGGTGACTTTGACTCAATTAATTGGAGCCCTTCATCGGGGTATGGACCTCGCATTGTTTATTAGTCTAGTACTTGAGGATTATTAGTATATAGATACTTAATGTTTATTATGTTTCTTTCAATATTAATATGTAAAGGCTACAGTATAGTTATTCAATATTGCTTTCTATACGCTTCTTTAGCTGCATAATATTGATAGTATTGCTTATGTATACGGTGTAATAATATATACCTAGATACTTAAGCCTATCTAGAGTTTTACAAAGAATGACTTTTACTCTATGCTCCTGATTGGGTACTCTGGACAGGCTACCCCTGTCGGTTCAAAAGCGCCAATTTCAGAGCCTACACTTAGATCTAGCAATTAATTGTACTAACAACATTTAATCAAGAGATTGACCATTCTATCATCATCCTATGATTGAACTTTACTAACTTACAAGTTTTGTAGAGATTTGACTGCTTACTGCAGCTAAAATGGAGTTCGTCGGTTACCCCAGATTTAGTTCGTCGGTTGCCCCATGTCATGCTAGCGCCGTTTGATTTCTCACCAAAAATAATTCGTCGGTAGCCAAACGACGCGGGGCATAAAGGCTAGGTCCCTGTCTTCATTAGCGTGGTTTTATTTTGTATGTCTTTTCCATTGAATTCAGACCTGTATTCGCCTCGCAGCTAAGATAGGTTCAGCCAAGTTACGGGACCAGGATGGTGTTGTTTTGTGAAGTGATCGTGACATTTGATGATTATTTTCTAGCCCTATCACCTTTCGCCTAAACTGCTGCTATAATCTAGATC